>NCQT01127616.1:0-10063 GCA_002740465.1 Stenocereus thurberi
GACATGCTAGCTTCTATCGTCGCTTCATTAAGGACTTTAGTAAGATTGCAAAGCCCGTGTCTAACCTGCTAGCTAAACATGTGCCTTTTTCTTTTTCTGATGAATGTCTTGAGGCATTTTCTAAGCTTAAGGAGGCCTTAACTTCTGCTCCTGTTCTTCATCCTCCCATCTGGGGAGAACCTTTTGAATTGATGTGTGACGCTTCTGATTATGCTGTTAGGGTTGTTTTAGGACAGTGTGTTGATAAAAAAGTCCCATGTGATCTATTATGCTAGTCACACTTTGAATGATGCCCAACTGAACTATACTGTGACTGAAAAAGAATTTTTAGCTGTGATCTTTGGGCTAGAGAAGTTTAGACCTTATCTGATTGGGTCTCATATGATTGTCTACACTGATCACTCTGCTCTTAAGCATCTTCTTTCTAAGAAAAATGCTAAGCCTAGACTTGTTAGATGGATATTGCTGTTGCAAGAGTTTGATTGTGAAATCAGAAATAAGAAAGGTTCTGAAAACCTTATAGCTGATCATTTGTCTAGGATTCTATCTGATAGAGAGAGTAAGTCAACTGTTTCTGAGTGCTTTCCTGATGAGCAGTTGTATGTCCACCCAGATCTTTGGTATGCTGATATTGTGAACTACCTCGTTGCTGGTAGGATTCCTGAGAGTTGGACCAAGAATGATAGGGATAGGTTCTTCCACTTCGTGAAATTCTCTGTTTGGGATGATCCTTATTTATTTAAGTACTGTTCTGACTAAATATTTAGGAGGTGTATTCCCGACCATGAGGTAAGAAGGATCATTTCTTTCTGTCATGACCACGCATGTGGGGGGCATTTTAGTGGTAGGAAGATTGCAGCCAAAGTTCTTCAATGTGGTTTCTATTGGCTTACTCTATTTAGGGATGCTTTTGAGTATTGCAAGAGTTGCCCTAGGTGCCAGCAGGTGGGTAGAATCAGCAGGCGGGATATGATGCCACTGAGTCCTATCACTGTCGTAGAGATTTTTGATGTGTGGGGTGTAGACTTTATGGGACAATTTCCTTCTTCTTTCGGGAATGAGTATATTTTGCTAGCGGTGGACTATATGTCTAAATGGGTTGAAGCCATCCCTTCTAGGACTAATGATGCTAAAGTTGTTGTGAAGTTCATAAGGGAGAACATCTTTGCTAGATTAGGCATGCCCCATGCTATTATTAGTGATCAGGGTACCCATTTCAATAATAGGTCTTTTGATGCCTTGCTGAAGAGGTATTCTATTGTCCATAGACTTGCTACCCCCTATCGTCCCCAAACCAGTGGTCAGGTTGAGGTGTCTAATTGACAGATTAAGCAGATTCCTGAAAAGACCGTGAGTAGGAATAGAAAGGATTGGGCTGATAAACTCGTGATGCTCTTTGGGTTTATAGGATAGCTTTCAAAACTCCTTTAGGTATGTCACCTTATAGGGTTGTTTATGGTAAGCCTTGTCATCTCCTTGTAGAAATAGAACATAGAGCTTGCTGGGCCATTAAGAAACTGAACTATGACTTAACTGAGAGCGTAGACTGCAACTGAATGAGCTTGATGAGATTAGAATCGAGGCTTATGAGAGTGGTCGTTCTTACAAAGAAAGGGCGAAGTTGTTTCATGATAGGCATATCCTTCAAAAAGAGTTTGCTCCTGGGATGAGAGTGCTCTTGTATGACTCTAGGCTCCATTTGTTTCCAGGGAAGTTAAGGTCCCGATGGACTGGTCCTTACATTATCTCACATTTTTTTTCCTATGGTGCAGTCGAAATTCAGGACCCTGACAGTGGTACTACTTTTAAGGTGAATGGCCAAAGATTGAAGCAATTTCTGGAGTTGCCTAGCACGGAAGATGTGGAGTGTCTGATACTTCGCGAGCTGATTTCTGCTCAGTGATGTGTTGAGATGATAGCTCGGGTGTGCCTACCACCCGACCTGGTTTGCTAAGAGCCTCTTTTCATCCTTCTCTCTTTTACTCTTTTTCTCTTTTTCCCTTTTCTTTCCTTTTGTATAGTTGGTTCTTTTTGTCTTTCTTTTGTATATATGTTGATTATTTGATTTTGAGTCGTGTCTTTGTGAGTTTTGTTTTTATTTGTTTTCTTTTTCAGTTTTGTTTTTGTGGTTTTATATTTCTTTCTACTTCCAATGAGGACATTGTTCCAAATAGGTGTGGGGGTGGGAAAATTTTGAAAAGAAAAACCAAAAAAAAAGAAAAGAAAAAAATAATTTGAAAAGCCAAAAAGAGTTTTTTTGGTTTTATTATGGAAAGTTTTGTACTCTTCTGATCAACTTAAATTCCGTTGTACTTTGAATTTTAGCTTGCTTATGAACTGATGTGCATGTTAGGTCTTTGTCCTCGNNNNGTCATTCTTAACACTAATTCTAACCCCATTTGTTCATTTACGCTGTGCAATCTAATCCTTATTTCTTTCATCCTCATTGTTCTCAGGTCTTAGTTTTTCATGATCGACTCTCCCACTTGTTTTAGACATAATTACTTTGATTGATGTCTTGTACAAAAAAAAAACAAAAATGAACAAAAATGAATGGAAAAAATAAAAAAAACTGAAAAGAAAAAAAAAGAGAATGGAAAAATAGGGAAATGAAATGAAATTTGGAATGACAAGTAACCCTTTGAGGCATGCGCTACTAGGTAGTACCCTTTGAGTTAATATTGCTACTGGAAAAGTTTGCTTCCTATATTTATAATTCAATAATGTAATTTGTATCAGTCAAATGACATTGAGTTTGATTTTGGTAAATCTGAGCCTCACGATGATGAGACACATGCACACGAGCACAGGGACGGATTCAAAACTTTAGTGTACAAGTGGGGTGAAACATTAGTGCTTGATGTCATTCATGAGGTAGAGAGCCTTGATGTGTACATTGTGTTCATATGCGTGCTAATAGCTTTGCTACACAGATGATTTAGTTGATTAGAATGTGTACATATCTTTCCCCAATTTTGTACATATTAATTTAAAAAAAAAAGAAAAAGATTTTCGAGTTTCTATTTTTGTTTTCTTTTATAGATTTTGTGGGTAAATCTGCTGTAAACCCTCACGAGACCTTACTCGTCCACTAAGGGAAACCTAGGGATTTAAAGGGCTTGTTGTACGTGCTAAGTGCAACCGTGATTCCTACGAAAGTGAGTTAGGATTTTTTTTTCTTTTCTTTCCTAGGTAGTTTGGTTTGTTTTACTCGAGGACGAGCAAAACTTTGGTGTAGGGGTATTTGTTAACCCAAAAATGCACTATTTTTACAGTACCTTTTTGCCTAATTTACGCTCGAAGTAATTGTTATTTTTAGGTTTTTATTTGTTTTTATTTTATTTTGCAGGTGTTAAATAATAGAGGGAGGGGAAGACCCAAGAAGAGCCTGGACGAGGTGATTAGAGCAGACTTAAAAGTTGCTGGTTTAACGGAGGATATGGCTCAGGATAGGAAGTTGTGGAGGGATAGGACTAAGACCATAGATCGTGGAGTCTCGTACCCGTAGTTTCCCCTTGGTTTCTTCGTATGTGATGTTTGTCTACAGGTCGCACTGTCTTTCGAGAAGAGTTCTCGCCCGATTACCTAAAACGATCAGGTATATGGCCTTCCGCCATTTTATTGTCCTTGTATTTCATAATTTCAGCATTTGATATTGTATTTATCTTCTATTTATCTCGGGCAAAAAAAAAATTTTCACAAAACTTTTTTCGTGGGTCTGTTGGAGCCGGCCTCTCTACCGGTAGAAATACCGGTAGAGGTAAGGTTGCCTACAACTGAATCTCCCCAGACCTCGCGAAAGCGGGACCCACACTGGGAGTTGTTGTTGTTGTTGTTGTTATTAAATAATTTACGAAAAATTCATGAAAAAGATGAAAGAATGCTGAAAACTGAAAAATTGGACCAAAGTGACTAAGATCTGTTCAAACTTATTAGGCCCATGTCCTTTGTAGCCAAAAAAAAAAAAGGAAGAAGAAAAGAGGACAAAATAAATCAAGTCACGTGCGTGGCACATGACTCGGCCAAACCCCCCATATTAATCCCTCTTCTTTCTCTCTCCTCATTTCCATTGCCCAGAAAACCGATGCCCTCCCCTGCTTCTTCTACTTCATCCTTCATCTCAATCTAACGCCATGCCTCTTCATCTACCACGCTAGCCTCGACCTGTCTCTCACTTCATTCATTCACTCCATTCATTATCAGCCGTTACCAATGCCTCTTCATCCTCCAACGCCGGCCCCTTCGAATGCCTGTGTCATCAATGGCTGAGAACGGATCGAGGGCGATGATAAATTGGAAGGTTTCGGTGTAATCTGGAGAGATTAGATTTAGTTTTTAGTAGTTTAGCTTCAGCTTTGGTTAATTGTAGTAAGAATTTCATTTTTGTTCGACTGCTTATCTTTAAATTCAGCAATTTTAGGTTTCAACTTTTCAGTTGCTGTTTTGATTTCCAATTGTCAGATCTGTTCTTTGCTTTGCAATTTAGTTTTGATTTCGGTTCTATTGCTCCCATTTCCTTGTTGGTCAATTTCGTTCCTCCTACTATGTTCTTCCCCTGTTCCCTGTTTTGTTTTCAGAAGCCACAGCTGAATGAAGATATAATAAGAAGATCCTTACGGCTAAGTGTTGGTGTCTCACTTTATTTTCAGTTTGCTGTTCCTTTTGCCATCCGGTGATCTCTTTATTTTAATAGTTTAGTTTCAATATTTGGTAATTAGCACAACTTAATTTGTATTAATTTTGATCTAGCGTTAGCATATATGACTTAGTAGCTCAATTTCATAACAATTCCTGAGGATCGACACCCGTAAGTACTACGATGATAAACCGTACGCTTACGGAAAATCACAACAGGGTTATCCAATAAAAATCCTATTTGGGGGTAATAAACTAAGTATATTAGGGTTTATTTCGGTGGATTTCGCTTGAAGCTTGTGCTTTTTGAAGCCTATCCAAGCAATTAAGACTAAGTTTTCCCTTCACTTTCTCCCTATTTCATATTTTGTGCTTGCTTAGATTATGTTTGCTTAGCTACATGTTTAATGTTTTTTTAGTTTAAATGTTTAGTTTCTATTGTTAATCCATGTTTAATTAGCTTGTTAGATTAGGTTAGGTTCATTTAGGTCTTTTGTGTAGCTCATGTTTGTTAGTTTGGTTGTCGTTAGATTTATAGTGTTCTTGCAACGATTAGTAGTTTTTTGATTTTGGCTTGGATTGTGATTAGCCCATTGATGGCAGATTAGTATTAGTATTGGACTAGACCCAACCACTCCTAATCTATGCTTTCAATTTAGAGTTTTTTATCACGCTTGCCCAGTAAAAACTTGAAAGAGCTTTCATCCATATTTTAGAAGTGTTGACTTTTACCGATGGGTGAGGTTAATTAGCTTATGTGGGGGTGAGAATAGCTAGGATTTGGACTTAAAAATAGTTTGAATCCTTGTTAGCTCCAAGGGCGGCTAATCTCGTGATCTAATTGAGTTAACCGAATGAAGAGAGGTGCTTTGACCAATTAGGTTGTCCTATGACCTTTGAAAGAGAGCTTGGGAGGTCTTCGATCATACAACCTACTATTTCTAGTTGTCGGTATAAATTTGGTATGTTGGGGCTTGCCCTGACTACTTGGTTTGTCAGTTGGTCAAATGACTATCTAGAGGGCCTTTTTGTATTCTGTACCTTAATTTATGAGTAATTACATTTTCATTTAGCCTAATTTGAAATACATGAGCTAACTTTGCTATTTGAAACTCAACTTCTTGTGAACAATATAGTATTAAGCGATAAAACTTGGACCTAAGATTACAAATTTAAAAATTAAGTTGTTCCTATCAACTGGTTTAATTGAAAGATGTTCATGGCGCTAGACATATCTGTTAAATTCTGTTTCATCCGAGACTCATCAAAGTGAATATACTATGTATACTTGTATGTTCATTGAAACATCTGCAGACATGCCTCAAATTCAAAATCATATGGCTCATTCAAGGGCTTAACTAGCATGTATATGAGAGTGACCCTTCACACTTCCAATTAGAAACTTGGCCTAATTTGTTCCTCCACGAATGGTTGGACTCGCTTGCTTGGTGTTACAGAATCAAAACTGACTTTTTAATTTTTTTTTAAAAATGATCACATTGTCTCAGAATAAGTGGACTAGACTAGAAAACTGGACCAGACTTTTGATCCAGTAACCTGGCTAGGCTCCTAGGCCAGTTTCAGCTCTAATCCCCTGGTATAGTTCTAGATAATGTTGGCTATCTGACCTAGAGAATTGGGCGGCGGCCTAATCTAGGAATGGATTCCTAAGCTAAAACCAGGCCCATACAGTGGCACTATCTAATACTCTGAACCTATTTTGCCTCAATCTCACTAAAAAAGTAGTGCGCTAAACCATCAAAAAGATGTCAACAGAAAAAATTACTGTTGGCACTAAATATCAATGCCAATGATTTTTGACAGATTTAATATTGTTGGGAATGTCGAATGAAAGCCAATCAAATTTTTAAGTTCTGTTGGTAATAATAAAGGCAATGCCAACAAAATTTGTTCAAACATAAATGTTTGTAGACATTATTTTAAAAAAACTTTTTCACTCTTTTTATATCTTATAAATTATAGACATTAGCAACACAAATATTTTTTTTTAAAAAAAAATATTGTTGGTGTTGATTAGTTAAAAAAATTCCCTTCTGTTATTAAAAACAAATAAAAAAATCCCTCCAAATATTTAAGATTGGCGGTTTAAATTTATTTCTTTCCAAAAGAAGCCAAGTGCTCAAAAGATGGCTTCGAAATTAATTTAGAACTGAGTTCCTGGGCTGTTCATTGGAAAACCTTAGAACTCATCTCTCGATCTCACTCAATCACTGTTAGGGTTGTCAAACAGGTCAGGCTGGGTTGAGTTGGTGTTCGTGTCGAACTTAAATGGGCTGAGAAATCCTCGATCCGAATCTAAGTCATTTATTAAACGGGTTGAAAACCTTAACCTGTACCCATTTATTTTTTAAATGGGTGTAAACACAAATTTCAACCATAAAATAAATCAAACGAGAATTTGAATACAAAATTGAATCTTTGTATTGATTTGTGTATGGGTACAATCTCTATTGAATACAATGAGAGTAATAATTTGATTCAATCTCCTTGAATGAGTTTGGATGAGTTTTATCTTAAGAGAGGGCCTGAAAGGCTTAATCTCAATCAAGACAAATACTTGATGTTCAAGGGAGGATGGTAAATGCTTGTAACATTCCTTCCAAGAATAAATGTTTGAGTGTTGGCGATTTTTTTACATTTTCTAACCTTGAATGAAGAGGGAGGGAGGGGTCTACTTATAGGAAAATCTCCCCCTCCCTGTTGACAGTCAAGATATGCATTGACCTCATTTTGGGCCTTCAATCGAACCTCATCTTAGATCGATTTGACATAAGAGTCATCTGCTTTGACTTTGACTTGGGCCTTTGACTTGGGCTTTGATGGTGGTTTGACTTGGGACCTTTTGGATTTTGATCGGGCCTTGACTTGGAAGCCGTTTAGGCATGGTCGTGATTCAGATTTTGACTTGAACTTTGATTTGGACTTTGACTTGAACTTTGACTTGCGCTTCGACCGCGCCTTGATTTGGAAGTCGTTCGGGCATTGATTAGATCTTGACTTGGGAGTCGTTTGAGCTTTGACTTGAAAGTCTCTTGGGTTTTAACTTGAAGTTTGACTTGAGCTTCAACCGGGCCTTGACTTGGAAATTGTTCAGGCGTGGGTCATGACTTGACTTAGAAGTCTCTTGGGCTTTGACTTGAAAGTCTCTTGGGCTTAATTAATTAAAAGAGTTAATCTAAATAATTAATTTAATTTTATATCTTGGTATAGCATATAAATATTCTTAGTAGACCTGGCAAAACTGATCTGAGACCCAAAACCCGAACCGAACAACCCGGATCCATACCCAACCCGATACCCGAAATATGCTCACCTAATAGTAGACCCGAAAGCCGAATTGACCCGAACTGAATCATACCCGACCCGAAATTTTCTAAAAAGTTGTTTGTTTTGGCATGACGAGCGTATCTGACCAAAAATTGGTTGATCCGAAATCGACGCGAACCGAACCGTACCCGACCCAAACCGAAGCGACCCGAAATTTCACGTTATAAGAATATGACCCGACCTAAACTTGACTCGAGTCGTACCTGAACCGAATGACCCATTTACCAGGTCTAATTTTTATTGCCTACAAATTACCCCATCAAGACTAGGTCACAAGCAAGACTCTTGTTGTTTTAAACATGACCAATGTCCTAATTTCCTTTTATTATCTAACATTTGCTAACAATACATGCTTTAAAAAGAATTTCAATATGCTTTGTAGATTTTTTGCGTGCTAATTTTGCAAAAATTATAAAAATTTGAATAAGTGAATAAATTGTTGGCCAAAAAATAATTTGGGAGAAAAAGCATTGGACCAAGTGGTATGATAAAGCATAAGGACACAGCCTAGCCTCAGCAGGCCCAGCCTTGCCTTCTCTTTCACTCAGCTTTTCCATGGGATCAGTTTGGGCATGCTCGGCAGCCCAATAGCAGGCTAATCTATCACCCTTGCTGCATCAGCCATGCTACTTTGCGCTTTGAGCCTGTAATTTCCACACTGTGGCTCGTATTTGGGCTTCCTCCTTATTTTCTCCTCTCCTTCCCTTCTCACGTGGGCCTGGCCCTAGGCACTCCTCTTGGCCCAAAAGCAGGCAAACTCCGCACCCAGATCCTTTCAGCATGCTTCCCTTTTCTCCCTCTATGGGCTTGGCCCATTTTCCTTCCCATTTTGCTGGACCATTCTCTTTCTTATTTTACTAGGCCCGGTCCCTCCTCTTAGTTCGCGGCCCGACTTCACTTTCTTTTTTCTTATTCTTTCCTTTCCTTGTGGGCTTCGACCGGATTTCTTCTAACCTGAAGCCCGACTCTTGTTTTACTGAATCATCACCTGCGATGCATGTGACCTGCTGCTTCTCAGCCTCTTTTCTCCACTGCGATACCTAGAGCCCGAGGCCACTTTGCTGCTATTGCTGCTTCCTGATTTTCAGTGGAAGCCCTCCTCTAAAAATTAATCTTTATGCCCCCATTTTCGATCCTTATAACTTTCAATGGTACCAACTTTCTCACCCTTAACTCCTTTTGTGTTCGGGTTTTTTGGTTAAAATTCCATGTTCTCTTTGTTTCGTGAAAGAGCAAGCTTGTCTTTTTTCATCTCCATTGCTGAGACCTAGTTTATTTAGGTTCAAAAGTTTTATCTTTTTTTATCAAAGGCGGGTCCTTCACGCTGGGTTCATCCAGTGAGTCAGATTGGTGACTTGACTGAAACCAAAATATCATTTTTTTTCTCACGTGACTTGAATGAAGTTGGAAAATTTTCGGTGGCTTGAATGAGTTGGGTTTACGACTTGAGTTAGGTTCTTCTGAATTGTTGGATCCATCCTTACTGATGTGATGCTTGAACTTCAGCAGAGAAAGATAAGCTTGTATTTTGAGTTTATTGCTCTTTGTTTTTCCCTTCTGTGGGGGCATATCAATAGAATAGCTGCCAAACCTGCTCAACACCCATCATCTTGGTTCATCGAAGCTTGAAAGCTTCGATTGTAGCATGTGTGCTTTACCTGAGAGGCATACAGGTTCCATCTTATATGATGCGTGAGCCTCTAATATTTTTTTTTTTTTTTTTACCATGTAATTGCCTTAGAAGTGACAAGCTGTATGTTACGTGTCATGAATGGCAGTCATATAGATGGCAAAGTCCAATCTTACCTCTCTCTCTCTTTTTTTTTTTTAATTTGAACTCCTATGCATTGAATAGCTTGACCCATGCCCATTTTTATTGCATTTCTTTGTTGTTACTCTATACATATATTTTTTTTCCTCTCCCTCTCTCTCTCTCTTCTCAATCGCCATTATCAATCTTCGCTGGCGGCAACTGCCCAAATCAATTAATTGCAGAAACTGATAAGTAGATATCGTTCCTAACTGGTAAGTAAATTGTTTATTTTACTGAAGGTGGCATCTTGGCTGGGTTTGATTCCCC
>NCQT01127686.1:0-11240 GCA_002740465.1 Stenocereus thurberi
CAAATTATCATTTTTATATTTTTACCCAATAAAAGATACTTGAAGACATCAAAACTAATTTATACATTGGGAAAATTAATTTATTTCAAAAGTTTAATTTTCTCCTTGTTAGATCCTAAATTAGCAGTGCTCTAGGTACCAATCATTTTCCTCATTCAATGTCAAAACTAATTAATTTCGTTCAGGCACAAAAGGCTAATTAATAAGTAATTTTTTCAACCACGAACAAATGCTAAAAGATCAAAGTTCCTACAATTTTCATTGAAGAAAGATATGACATTCTTCATGTGATCCATCTGAAAATCATCCCAAGATCTTTTCATGTTTGAGGCCAAAAACATAGCCTTGTATGGTCTTTGAGGCTACGTACATAAATCTATCATCTCTCACAAAATTCTTCTTTGGATGACCGCAGCGTGCGCCAAGTACAAAATTTCAACATCATAATCTTCGTGAAGAGAATGGTGTCGTTGAAACCAGGCATTCTTCTAAAACTTGCCAAAGGAATGAAAAACGTACAAGAGGAGGATTCTTCATCACTCGACAATTATCACGAACCTACTTTGTTGCAAGTTAGAAGCATAGTCCCTATTATGGAAGAAGGAGATTTGTGGCCAAATAAAGGCTTTCACGTAAAAGTTTGTGATTCATCCCATGCAATGTATGTTTCCTTACCTCAAGAAATGGATGATTTGATCTTAGGAAATAATCTGAAACTTGGCCAATTTATGTACGTGGAAAAAATAAAATCATCATACCCAGTGCCAACTCTTATGGGGGTGACACCATTATCTGATTGTCAACCATGTATAGGGTCTCCAGAGGAAATTGATGTCTCTGTCTTCCATAAGAATAACTTAGCAAACGATATGACCAAGGAATCCCAAAGTGATGAGGAGACCGAGAAAAATGAAAATTATGATCCTATAGCTGGTAATCAAGCTGATCAAAATTGCATTGAGAAGCAATGTGTGCTAGAGACAAAAACTTGTCCAGAGGCTTTAGATTTGCAAAAGCCAAATTCAATGCCATTGGAAAAGGAAAGTGATTCTGATGGCCCTAAAGGTAGTTCATCAAGACGAAGAAGTTGGGGAGGGGCACCACCAAAAGGGGCATCTCCCAGATCTAACGCTCCTAAACCACGTCGTTCGCGCAGTGCTGGTGTATGTTCTCCTTCATTAGTTTGGCTTGTTTATGATTTTCAAATCTATGATAAGATGAAAATAATTACCTACAATTCATTTCTAATTGAGGGTAATTGTATGCCCTCAATTCTAGTAACGGCTCTAGGCAAGGATTCGTTTTTAGTTGTCAATGGAAAGTAGTTTTTTTTTTTTGGGTGTTTATTCTCCTCATATTATGTTCTAAGTCGCGGCATTGCAATTTTCGACAATTTTTTCTATATAAAGGAAAAACAAATTTTATTGAGCTAAAATAATGTTCGATGATTTCAATGTAGTAGGTGAAGATTACCATAGTATCTCATGCACATGAACGTATAAATATGGATTTACTACATAGCTCCTATATAAGTGCTGTGAATTGTCAATCTTAACACACTGTTGAGCCATTTATTTGTTCCTAGATTATTCGTGTTTCACTCTAAGGTGCCAAAACTGCATACGTCATATATAAATTACACTTTTTAAAATATATAAGATAGTTTTTTTCTTCACACTATAAGAGTATTTCAATCTAAATCATACTAGACTATACAAGTGCTCTTAATAAACATGAGTGACAACAATTTAGTCTATTATTTATATAAACACAGATTTATCTGAAAAGCATGTAATTTAATTTTGGCCTTTCATTTATGTTAGGCATCCCCTGTCCGTGCAGCCCGGATTGATAGGTCAGATGATAACTCTAGCTCCACAATGAATTTACGAGCAAAGAAGACAACGAGATCAGCGAACAATAAGAGCCGAGATTATACGGACAGAGGAACATATGAGCCGTTCATATGCAATAGATTTGCCACTCACAATGACAAACAATTACAAGGAAAGTTTTCAAATGTTGAGGAGCTGTGGAATGACCAAAAATTGCAAGTTAGGTTATCGCATGTTGAGGAGTCATGGGATAATCTTCCTTATGATTTACTTAAACTTGGCAAGGTTCGTATTGCATCCGACAAATTTTCTAAGTTTGTTCAAAGATTGTATTATTTACATTATGTATCTTTCAATTTCTTACTTATTGTTCAAAATTGATCTGTGATACGAAAGTCCATTAAAAACAAAACCACATTTTGCAGGAGGTCATAAAGAAGAGAGATGCTTCTTTGCTTGTTGCTATTGAAGCTTTACAGGAAGCTGCTATTGCTGAAAGATTACTGAAGTGCTTGAGGTACGTAACATATTGCAAAGTTTTTAAAGGCCAATGATGAAATGCCTTTTTATATCCAATAAGGTTAATGATCATTTCTTTATATGTTCTTTCTTTTCCTTATGTAACTATCGTATAAGTCACTTCCGCGTAAAAGTATAACCACTTATATCTGGATATCCCTAGACCTCGCACTAGCGGGAGCCACTAAAAGTTGTTGTTATTGTTGTGTTTATGGTATTAGTCACCATAAATACGGCCATTGACTATGGCATCAATTTTGGAATCTAAACAAAATTAAATGGTCCTCCAACACATCAATGTTGACTATGGCGGGATCCTGAAAAATCCATAAGTATGCAGTCTCGCCTCTACAAGCTATCCTACAAGTAGGGAGAGCGATTCTAATGAACCCATAAAAAGATTTTCGAAAACATGCTTTGCCTAATAACAATATTTTGATGCACATCTAAAAACACAAGCAATATTAGATCTTAATATCAAGCTACATCAAATATTAAGCAAACAACGGAATAAAATAACAACTAGTTATAGCACCATAACATCAATAACACTTAAAACAAGTAGGGCCCTAATGATATCTAGTATGCAAGTCAAACAATATCATCATTCACAAGTGGCTAAAACCTAAACAAAAAAATAATTATTAATTAATATCTATCACTCTAATTTTAGAGCTTCAAATACTCCTATCCTGAGCTATATCCTCTGTAACTTTGAAATGTTGCATACCCTGTCCAATTACTTCACTTCAATCTTTCTTTGGTCTTCCTCTACCTCTCTTACATCTCGAAAGGTAAATTCACTCGCACCTCCGGGTAAGTGTATTTATGTCTATCCTCTTGATATTGACAAACCATGTGATTATTTCTTCCTTTGTCTTATCATCTAAGGGTGCAACCTCTACTTTCTCTCCAATCACTTCATTCTAAATTCTATCCAATCTTATATAACCACATATATACATATTCATCCTCATCTGTGCTACTATTAATCTTTAAATCTGGTTCATTCTAATCAATCAACACTTCATACAATATTGTCGCGTTATGACCATGTGGTACACTCTTTCCTATAACTTTACAGACATCTTCTTACAGTATAACACTCTAAATGCCTCTACTTTTGTTATCCCACGCTTATGGTCTTACGGTCCTCCAAATTCACTTATAATTACACTATTTTGAGCATCGGCTTTGACCAAGAGTATCGTCCTTGACAATGGTTGCCCTCCTTATTGTTCTTGTAAGTATACTTGGTGCAAGTTACGTTTACCCAAGGTGCAGTTTCAGTGGCAATAACTCACTTTGTGAGAGGGAATTGGTGCGTAGTGGACATTTGGACATAATATATACCATCCACCAAAAACTATGTAACCTCATCACGGGTCTTATGTAAAGCTTAGCTTAGAAGGCCCAGTAACACTCCAAAACGGGGCCCCGCCGGGGGGGGGTGGTGGTGGTTAGTGACGACTTTTGTCTAGATGTTGATAGACCGCATGCACCAAGTGAGCAGTGCTCCAGTGGTATGAGATTGAGTTTCCGTACTCCTGATCAAGGTTTGAATTATGCTGGGCAATCTCCTTAGTGGAATTTGTTGTAGTCCTGTATTCTCCAAGTGGGCCTGGTGACAAAGATATGCCTTTGTTGCGCTTAGTCTACTAACAATGCACCCCTTCACCTGCTCGCAAGCCCAGTAGAGTTGCATCTCATAGAGGGGGTCCAGTGGAGATAAGGATGAGCCTCACATGACTAATGTCATGACTCATGAAATACTCACACAATTGGGTCAGCTAAGTACGTTCCTTCTTGATGTCAATCTCAAAAAATCCACAAATTGGAAGATTGATTCCATGAGTTTGAACTCTAAAGTAGATAAATTAACTCCTCATCAAATCACTAACGTCACCAAAGAAAGATTCTAGATCGAAGACTCCCACATCACCACTCAAAAAGCTAAAGATTTAGAGAGGTCTTTAAAGAGAGACAACTGAGTCAGCTAAATACGTCCCTTCTTGATATCAATCTCAAATACTCAACAAATTGCAAGATTAATCCTATGAATTTGAACTTTAAAGTAGATAAATTAAGTTGTCATCAAATCACTAATGTCACCAAAGAAAGATTATAAATCGAAGACTCCCAAATCACCACTCAAAGAGCTAAAGATTTAGAGAGGTTTTTGTAGAGAGAAAAAGGTCATTGTCAATCATCATAATCTGATTTTTAAAATGAAGCGGAAGACCTTTAAATATCCAAAATGTCAAAAAAAAAAAAAGTTGTTACGAAGTGAGGATAAGTGAATAATATAATTGCACGAAATTTCTAAGAAAAATAAATCGAAATTCCAAAGGCAATCACGAGGATGATGTGCTCAAAATTTCCTTCTTTTCCCAAATTCCTAAAAGCTTCTAGAAGTGAACACATGTCCAAATGAGGTGCTACCACTTGGAAATCTTCTTTGAAAGATAAAATTAACTATATGATGAAATTGAGAAGTGCACCACTGCATCCCTTCATTATCAAGGAAATTTTCCGATTGCACAAATGTTGGAATTTTTGTACATCCCACAAAATCTCGTCAGTTTTTTTGCATGTGATCTTACATTGAAAATCTAGCCATTTGGAATCAAAATAGACTATTATGGTAGTACTAAGACTTTGACTGTGCATCAATTGGCCACATTTATCCTTGACCCAAAAGACCACACTCAACCCCAAAAGACCACACTCAATCCATGTTGTGCCATAAATAGCTTGTTCGGACAAGTTTCATGTGATGAAAACTTAGGGAATGAAAAAATATCTATTTACTAGAATTTATTGGACATTCCCAAAGTACGCTCATGTACTTTCCAAACGGATCATGGTACACCAAAATTGGACTTTAGTTGGTGGGTGAAACCGAGTGGAAAGTTGGAACAAGTGCTAGAATTGGAGTTGGTCTAACTTAAAGAGCTTGCTTGGACTTTAGCTACGAGAAAAGGAGTTAGTTAACAGCCTGACATGCATCAAATGGGTGCGCCAATTTGCTACTTCAAAAATAAAAAAATGATAGACCAGATATTTGTATCTATTACAATGAGAAAGTGGCCTTCGTGCAGTTGAAGTTTATTACAACTTTGTTGTTTACATTTAAAAAAATTACCCAATTGCATTTTCAAATTTGACAGGTAAATACATTACATTGAATAGTACAACCTCCACGGAAGGTTTATTAGTTAAGAAACTGTTTTGTATACTTTCTTGTAGTATAAGAAATATCTTTTCAAAATCTACTTCTTAATTATGCATTAATTTTAAAAGTCCATCAATAAACCATTATTACTTTCAATGTAGGTTTTTTACATTCTAAAAACTAAGTTAAATTATTGTTTATTTATAAAATATATAACGATACATTAGAGATTAAAAGGTAACTTTAAAAAATCTTATGGAAAATGTTGTTGGTTAGAATTTATCCATATCATAGATTCTTGAAAGTATAATGATACATTATGAAATGAAATTTTATCCATTTGCAGTTAGAAGTATATCCTCCCATAAAGATGATATAGGCCTTAAATGAATGGCCTCATGGAAGGAAGTTCAACGTATGTGATTTTATTTCATGTCCATTTACTATAGAGGCATCCAATTTTGTACAGGGGACAATCATACGTAAGTTTGAATATAATTAGGATTTGATGACTATTAATTAATCCTTTTTTTTCCTAAAGAGTGTCCCCTTTAAGAATTTTAAAGGGTTTTAATTTATTTAAAATTGAGAATAATTTTTCTCCTTAAGAGTTGCTAGAATATTGTTCTTTGCAACATAAGTCCGATTAACCATACTCTCTAAGAACATCAGAATTTGACTATACCACAACGCAACTGATGGTTGGGGAGTAGGCCCCGATGGCGAAGTTAGAGACACCTTTCCATACTTTATATCTGGAGTACTTCACTAAATTTCTTCGGCAGTATTTAGCTTGGTGGTGTTTATCATGCACTTTTGGGGCTTGAGACTGAAGGAGAATCTTTTCCATTCTTCAGTTATGTGTATAAAGATAGAAAGAAAATTATCACAATTTTGGGCATTCACTTAATGAAGTTAGGTATAGATGTTTTTCATCGTCTATTCAAGGCACTTTTTTATCTTGGGGGTATATATGATATCTGGCCTCCAGGAGAAATATTTGAATCCAATCTACCAATTCTGCCTTGGCTTGAATATCTTATTTTTGGCAATTTAGTAGAAATATTATAATTTTCCCATAGAACTTTTCCTGTTTTTCGGTGATCCTCCAATATACAAGCTTCATCAAGGCCATGAATTAGTTATTTTTATAACTCGCATCCTTCTACGATTCACTAAAGCATTTCGTATATCACACCTCACAAAGCAGAAGCACACTACAAAAAGTTAACGATGTTTTAGGTGAGGTAATGATAAGGAAAAGACATCTGTCTAAGCGATGCAAGAGATGAGTAACAAAGGATAAAGGAATCAAGGAGTGGGATTCCCAAGCATTAAGAAGGAGAAGTAAGGTTTGAGATATTGTCCACTCTTTTTTTTCCTGCTTACTAATGACCCATTAAGCACTCTACAACCAACAAAAAAGCTAATAAAGTCAAACCCACGTACAACCGGGGAAGAAAATATACCAACACAAGATTACAACATGCCAAGCTTTTGAAGCAATTTAAAGCTTGATGTGAGTTAGCTGCTAGCTCTAGTCCCTCCCCAATCTGCTATATCGCTTGGAACAACACCACCAACACAAAATGAGCAGTAATAGCCCAGCAAACACCAGCAATGGTGGTTCAGCACAGAAGAACAGCATCACCACAATAGTTTGGTGTTAGTATCATATCGGCAGTACATCAGCACAAAAGGACAGAAGCAACGCATTACTATTCCAACCTCAGTTTCCATCTGGTTGCGTAAAGCCAAACACTCAAGCCTCCTTCTCATCACTTGGTTCAAATCAACTAGCTTGACCATCTCTTTCCTAAAACATTCTTTTGTGGATGTTCTTCCAATGAAGCTAAGAAAGAAGTCATAGAACTTTTTTGGTTTTCATAAATATTGATGGACAGCAGGCACAAATAATAGCCTACGAAGAAAACGGTGCTTACTTATGAGCACATAGGTAAGGCAAAAAAAAGTTATTCTTGGTTTAAAAAAAAAAAAAAGGACTAAAACCGATCTTTTCATATAGTGGAGGGGAGTCAAGCTCGCATGAAACAGTGGTTCATACAAAATGCAAACAGTAGTAGATGTGAGGAAGATAAACCACTTAGTCAACAATACTTATTCATGTCACTTAGAGAAGAAGGAAAAGAATTGGTTATGGGACCATTATTAGAACATATATTAATGTCCTTTTTTTATCCTTAGTTGGGCATAACCTCCAACAAAACATCAAAATACTAAAGGCCAATCACACAGAATTGTTAGACAACTATCGAGTCCCTCATATAGTATAAAATGTACAAGAATCTGCTGAACTCTAGCAAAAAACAACAATGAATAATCATTAATTCTCAGCTGAATTCAGAAACCATGATTTGAGGAAAAACACCAACAAAGGACACGCTCAAGGAATGCATCTGAGACTATCATGCTTACTTCCTCTGATCTAGCTCTTTTCTCAAACTTCTAGGGATCATGTTGAAGTATGAAAGTGGATATTATCCCATATTGATAAAAATATAAAGAATACGAAAATGGGTGTTGTCCTACATTGATAAAATTGAAGGGCTTGAGCATATATATAAGCTTGTGAGTTACTCCATCCATTGTCAATTGGCTTTGGGTTGGAATCTTATTTGAACTTATATACATGACTCTTTGTTTAAAACCCAATTGATAAAAAAAAATTTAACATGGTACTAGAGCAAGGTTGTTCACACGTAAAGGGGCGTGTTGGAGTATGAAAGACAGTATTGTCCTATATTGATAAAAATATAAAGAATATAAAAGTGGATGTTGTTCCACTTTGATAAAATTGAAGGGTTTGGGCATGTATATAAGCTTATGAGTTACTTTACCCGTTATCAATTGGTTTTGGTTCGGAACCTCATTTCAGTTATATACATGACTCTTTGTTTAAAGCGCAATTGATATAAAAAATTTAACAGATCCTCCTAGTGGCTAGAGTTCTATTCCTAAGCAGTGACACATCAAGTTTCTCCCTCACCACTAGAGCTTCTTAAGCAAATCCTATGTGAGTAACAGAGTCTGATTTTTCTTTATTATGCATTTCATCTTAAACATTACTACTTGGCATTATGGGCATTGTTCTCTCTAGATCCCTTTTTTCTTTCTTTCTTCTGTCCATGAACATGAGTGCCCAACTCAATAGGAGTCAGATGATATATAGAACTTTCAATTTCTTTCACATCACCGGTGGAAGACCCTTTCTCACCGCATGGATTATTTGTCAAGTGAATGATGAATTTTATTAACACAGATCATTGGATGGCACTATGCAATCCTACTGGGTTGAGAAATCATTTCACTACTATCAAAGCAAGGCTGGTGATCCTCTTTTCTGACTTTCTTATCAAACTAACAATTGTCCTTTGGAATTTTTGGCGGATTATGGCATCTTCGCTTCCTTCTATCAATTCCATTAGCTCTACAGCATCACTTCTCCCAACCGATTTTTCATTTTTTTTTCCATCCAACTCTATTGCCATTGTCTTTTGTTGCGTAAGGAACCCAACACCGGTTAGAATTTTGTGTGTCCCATTAGTCAAGGTATGTGATCTTAATTAGAGGGGATGAATAGGTTGTCAAAAAAAAACTCTTCGCACTTAAATTTTTTTGCTCCAGATAAGCAACAAATAGTTGATAGAGACTTTCAAAGTAGTAGAATAATTGATGGAGATAATAAAGAAAAAGAGTCTAAAACAAATATGGAGATATGTGAAACAGTATGGTTATAGATTCTAAAAGCAGTAAATAACAACACCTAGAGTTTGTGAGCTATGCAAAAAGTATGGAGAGACTAGAGAAGGGATGATTTTACTATAGCTCCATTTCAATTTTGTCCAAAGCGCTCAATCACTCCTCAACATCTCAAATCTTGGGGGCATCCATTGTAAGGTTAACAAAACACTTGGTTACCAGAGAATTCTCTCCACTCTCACGACGCTCACAAGTGTTAATTACAAGAATATTACAAAGACTTGAGTAAAGTACGACTCTTGAGTAGTGGAACACCACCAAAAAGAATAAGAGCAAATATCTTGGGGTGTTCCAATCTTCATCTTCCACTTCGTCCTTTATGTGCCAGCAATTTGGCTTCCTATGACTATTGTAGTCAGGACAAAGACAATATTGCTTCTCTCTTTTGGTCCTTCATTGCAAGGTTCTTATTTGGATCTTTGAAGCTCGCTCGCAATGTTTGTTTTTACCTTAGTTGTTTGGGCATATTTCAAATTCAGATTAGAACTTCTCTACAGGCTTAAAATTTTCCAATTAATTGATTTTTTATAATAGCATTTGGTATTCCCTTTATAGAGCAAGTACATGGCAGCTTGATAATGACGACGTGTCATTTTTGGAGACTTGTTAGAGTTGATTTGCTACTTTCCACTTAGTAAGAAACTTGTTTTTCATTTTAACTGAAATCTTCTTTTGGCAAAAGCCATGAACTTGCTTAACTCATGAATGTCTTGCTTTCTTTGGACCAATCATACATCATTTAGCAAGATATTCAACCAAAATTTCTGAATATGGCTGTTGAATATATTTGGCGAACTTCAGACTTGACTTTTGGACTCTAACATCTTGCAAATCTAACGATTTCCAACTTGAATCTAACTCTAGCATTTTTTACTTTAATGTGGCTTTGATTACTTCCATCCCTAAGGACTTTCCACTCTGACGCCTTCCAATTTTGATGCGACTCTGACTTCTCTATTTAGGGTAAACTTAATTCATCACTTTTCCTTTTGACTTCTCCTCATGAATATGTTCATATATTCATTTTGAAGATTGTTTCCTTCCTATGCATAACCATAATCTTCATACAACTTGGTTCCTGGATATGCCATGATGTTAATGTTGTTGACTTCAATCATAGAATGCGAACATTAAAGAAACATCGCTTGATCAACGGGGTTAAGTAGAGCGTGAATCTTCCCTCTTAGCGTCACATGTGGAATCCTCATTATGGTCTTTGAAATTTGTCTCTCTGCTGCTTTGCATCCTTATCCATATCTTATTATCAATATGTTCTTCAATGACGTGGTTACTGTTCATCTCTTTGGCAACTCCAATCTTGAGAACTTCCATGAATGAAAATTGTTGAGTACCTTCTCTCTATGCTCATTTCCACGTTATGAATCACATGACTGAATCATAATAAATATTTCAATCATAAGAACATTTATCACTTAAACAAGTTCAACAACTCATATATAAATAGTTGCCATCAATGAATTCATGAATAAGTTAGAGTCATACATAGAAATCATCTAATACATAATCTTAGTGGCTTCTACCGTTCTGTAAAAATAATGAAGAACATCTTTTGTATGAGTCTAACACCCAAGTAGTTCAATCGTCATGTAATCAAAGAAACAATCATAGCAGCATGTTTGAGCTAAATCACTGTCAGGCTCAAGGGCTCTGACAAATGGTCAAGTTACTCAGAGTGCAACTCTACACTCGAATTATAAGGTGCTTTGGCAAAGATCTTAACTTTAAACTTAGGCCCTGTTTGGCAATCAGCTGTTAGCTGTTAGCTGATTGAATTAGCTGTTAGCTGTTAGCTGATTGTATTAGCTGTTTGACTTAGCTAATTGCATTAGCTGTTTCTGAAAAAAGTGTTTGATGACATTAGCTGTTTCTAACAAGCTTATTTGGTGAAATTTCACTTGTGCCCCTTAACA
>NCQT01127687.1:0-15016 GCA_002740465.1 Stenocereus thurberi
ATATTGCAAATATAACATATTGTAAGAGTTGAACGTGAAACACACAAAAATTGAAAACAACATGCGATCATCATATAAGGCCCATGCAGCTGAATTTCTTTCACATTTGATATAATCTATTTAACACAAGGAAATAAATTAGAGATTTACCGAAATGTTTGCATGATTTCCTATAAAAAGAATGGATCCATCATCATCATTTACAATAACCTGAAGACAACTGCAACAAAAAAATGCCAGATTGAAACTAGGCGATGATTATTGTTCAAACGTCGACATACTGAATGAGATGATGTGGTGGCACACCATTGTCACTTGCTCGTGAGGGAGGCACGCCAAGTCAGGTCAATATGGATGCATTTGCAACGAATGTAATCAACGCATCTTGAACACAGGCTGAGCAACAAATCCCATCTCAGCGCGTAACATCGACAACCTTGGTAATGTTGACCCTACATTACATAATATCATACCCTTACTTCTGCACTAACAGTTACCATATAATTAATACTTCCTTTAAAATACACGAAATCTATTCCCAGAATCAGATCAAGGAGCTGCTCATGATGAAAATCTCTAATCCAATAGATCTCCTTTTATAAGACCTCCGCCCATAGAGCACATGACAATCTCATCCATAATGCGTAATCCCCTAAAACTTTCCTATGTTTACATAACTCAGCCAAGCACAAGTTACGTACTCACCCTGCTACTACCATTGCAGGAGGGACATATGCCTGTACAAGACACTCATTCTCAAACGGATGGGACTTTGGGTTGCGAACGACTACATGTCCATATTGCACAACTATTATGTGAGTAGAGAAAAAGGTTAGAAATAGTAGTACCATAAACCCGAGATTCCATTTGTATTGTCAAAGTGAACAAGTTAGTCTGTTCTTACTTCCACTATCACCTCTATTCCTTGAATCATTATTATCAAACCACCATTTCCTTGACAATAGTAGAATCTACAACTCCTTATCCTCATTCACTTCCATGAAGGGAAGGATTGACAATAGTGTCAATGTGGCAAAAGCCCGTATGTTTTCCAGATAAATGTTAGCAATCACCACGAAATTGGATGCTTGCTCTCACGATCTGAATTACACTCAATGTTTGCGCAGTGCTACATTTACGACTCTAGCTATGAACTGTCAAACTGAATGATTGCACTTAGGGCATCTGGTCGTTCTGGCGTTAGATCTGACATTGCACAAGGGCTGTAACAAATGTTGGATTCAGTTAAGGATAAATTGTTCCCAGGTCCATCGAGGTTTGGGCTAATATTTTTCTGACCCGCCAATTTTGGAAAATATTTTGAGGTGCGTCCAAGTTTGGGTAAATATTTTCTGGAACCAAAAGTCACCAAACTTAACTTTTTAAATTGCATAAAGCATCCTAAGCTTTTAAAATTTGCATTTTAATCCCAATCCTTAAAAACTTACTTTTGAAAATCTAAATTTGTGCATGTGCAATTTTTCTTATGGGTACAACTTGATGCCTTCTTTTAACTGGTATCAGAGCCACGTGACCAAAAATAATTAAGATAATTAAGCTAATTAGTGATTAATTAAGCTAATTAACTGTGATTAACGCTTGAATCATCACCTGCTTGCCCGTGACTGAATTATTCACACATTGTTCACTCATCGAAAGGCATTTCTCCAGTAGCACCTCAATTAAACTATATAACTGATATAGTGTTAGAATTAAAAGTAGAATTCGTTAAAATTAAGACCGAAGTCAGCGACCTTCAGAAGCAAATATTTGCAATTTATCTTTCTCTAGCTAACGAAGTTAGATATAGTGAAAATCTACTTTCGGTATTAGTAATCCATTTAGCATAAATACCCTTGCAAAGCCCAAAAAACAAGAATCCATTTCCTTTGCATGATATAAAAATCCAAAAAGAAGTTGGAGAAAGATCAGTTGAAAAATCGGCTGAAAAAGCAGAAAAAGAAGAGGATGGAGTGTAAGTAGTGTACTCTTGAAGAGCTATAGAATATGTTTGAGAAAGATCAAAATCCAGAAGAATTAAATAAGATTATGGGTGAAATTAGTGATAAACATGACATGTTATCTGATGATAATGAAGAACTTAATAATGTCCAATTAGTAGAAAAAATATATAAGTAGATGAACCTAATTAAGTTAGAAGATCTTATTGTTGTACCCTTAGAAGAAATAAAAAGAAAATTGGATCAAAAAGATGGTAAATGGCTATTGAAGATAAGATTAATGAAATTGGAGAAAAACTCGATTTAGGTGAGATGGAAACCAATCTGGTTAATAATGTTGTTCCTAAGCCTAAAGAATTCGGTGAACTTCTAGAAGAAGTACTCATTTCATAAGACCTAGATACGTTCCAGCAGGATGTACGATCAAGTTTTCCTTTAGGTTTATCCCAAGGAAAACTATAACCTTTGAAGAAATTGGTCTTACTCTTATTAGTTAAATGGGACATATCTTGAATATAGATGGAGCTCGCAATAGAGAAAAAATATGTGAACATTGAAAAAGAGGCATAAATAGTATTTTAAACCTAAACACTACATGGACTGCTGCAAATTTCCTTAATTTATCAAAGATAGTTTTTCTAGCACTGTAGCTGACTGGTATGATTCAATAAATAAAGATGGTAAAAATACATTAAGAATGATGGAAACCCTAACTGCTACATTCATAAATTTATGTAAGGAAATCGAAACTGAGTTTGCCGAAGCTAAATTCGATTCTAAAGAAAAAGTAAGAGAATGACAAAGAAAGATTAATAACATAGAATTATGAGATATGAGATATGAGATATCTGAAAAATTATATTACTGAATTTAGCTAATATTATTACAAAGTTGGGCATAATGAAACTAATCTTGTTATGTTCTATAACAAATTGCCATATCCAATAAATTCTATAATTAATGAAAAATACATTCATGACTTGAATGTGCTGATGTCATTTATACCCGTGGTTCGAGAATCTCTTATTTGAGAAAATGGGTCAATGATCAATGTCTTGATTTCTAAAAGCAAAAGAAATTAAGAAATAATTCCTAACTTCTTGGGATTCGCCTTATCAATGGGGAAAAGAAGCTGAAAAGATAAGAAAAAGAAAATTTTATAAGAAAAAGGGTTTTAACAAGCAAAGAGGAGAAAAATATACATGAAAATATTATTACAAATCAAGTCCTAAAAAAACGAAGGATTTTTAGGAAAGTAGCTTATTGTCCTGCAGGGAAAAACAATTATAAATGTTGGGCATGCGGAGAAGTAGGACATTGTGCTAATGAATGTAAAAATAGGAAGAACAACAAGCTTATCAAGACCTTAGGTAGCCTAGATTATATTGAGCTCAGTGAAGATGAGGCATAGACCTAGCCCTAAGTAACAAAAAATAAATTGTTGAAATTATATTGGACAATGAATATGAAGAAAGTGATTATCAGGAAACAAGTCATATGAAAGAAAGTAGCTCGATTAGTCTTGGTGATCTTCAAGGAGAAGAGTTTGTGGTAAATAATGATAGCAAAGAGGTCAAAGGAGATTGAGTCCTTTCGATAATCCAGAAAGATATGGTCTATAAAAAAAAATCTATCTTTCAATTAAAGAGTACGTATGTTTGCTAGATGATGGAAGGAGATCTAGAAATCACAGATTGTGAGCATGATGTTGGAAAAGTTAATCTCATTAATTGAAAAAACATCCTTAAGCATAACAAAGATAGAAAATATAGGTATATCTATGTTGGAAGTGTCCAAGTTCAAATTACCCCATTACAATATTATGATAAAGATATTGACCTTTATGCATTGCTCTGTGATATTAAGCTTACCAAATTTAATAATCAAATTATCACAGGGATCAAGACCAACCTTTGCAACGGATCGGTAGGATTCAATTGTCGACCTGGATATTATGTGAGTCTAAAAAATGAATTTGCTAAAAATTTTCTATCCATTAAAATAAAAACAGTCGGGATGGACATGAAAAGAGAAAGATATCCATTAAGGATATTTTGAAAAATTATCTACAAACTAGATAATACTATAGATCCAAAAACTAAGGTTACAATGATAGAGGTGAAGAAATTGAAAGTCCTACCCCTATGCAAAAGATTTAGATGATTAAATCTAATCCATAGGAAATAAAAATTGATCGGTCATGGATATCTAACTTTGCCAACCCTGCAAAGATTAACAAGAAAAATGTGATAAAAATTGATAAGAATGGTAAAATAACCATTAAACCTCAATTTTTAAAAAACATGAATACGAGATCAGAATGGGGAGAAGGATCTTCATCAACTAAAGAAGAGTTTAAAGAAGATGATATAATTAGTATGACTAATGAAATGAGTAAAATAAGTTTTGAATCTATAAGACCTAGTGTAGAGCGAAGCATGAGTCTAGAAAGAAAGGTCATTGGGTATAAAACAAGAACTATTAGTAAATCAATTTATGAGGATGAATTAGTTAAAAATATGACTATGGAGATATGCTATGAAGCCACCAACACAGATCCTAATAACATCTATATCCCAAAAAACATATGCTTAGAGGGATATAATAAATATGAGTTATGTACATATGCAGGTAGCATTTGTTCTGTATGCTTTGGAAAGAGGTTATTATTTCTAGAGTTTATGTGGAAAAGAACTAAAAGTCCTTTACAATTAAGGATAGGTAACAATAGCATTATAAGTCCCAATGAAGTCATATAAGGATTATCCATAGAATTAGGAAGAGTTTAATGCATTATACCAGTTCTATGGGCTACTGATCAACCCTCTCATGATATGACTATTGAAAATAATTTTCAAATATTATATTCTCCATGCACATAGACCATAAACCAAATAATATTCACAATTAATGGTCACTCAGTTCCTATTGAAAAATTAAGTAAGGCTTACACTCATCAAAAAATTGAGTTTACAAGCAGCCAGCGTCGTGAGAAGGTAATGTCTGCACAACGTGAGATGGCACTGACAATCCTACTTGAGTTATCTATTAAAGAGCAAATTATTGAACAACAAGAAAACTTATGCGAGAATGCTACTCTGATAGTCTTCTAAAATTTTGGGATAGAGATAAAACATTTGCTAAAATCACTTGATTAGGCCCCAACACTATTATTCGAGTCAATAAATGGTGTATACGCACCAGGATATTTAGAAATTTGATGAATGAATCAAATAACTTATGGATAAAGGATCAATCAGGAATAGCAAGAACCCTCACACTAGTCATGCTTTCATGGTAAGAAATCATGCAAAAGAAAAAAGAGGAAAAGTAAGGATGATGATCAATTACAAAAAACTTAATGATAATACTGCCTTTGACGGATATTATATTCCTAACAAAATAGTCATTTTCAATAGAATTCAAAGAGTCTCATGGTTCTTCAAATCAGATTGTAAAAGTGGATATTGGCAGATAAAAATGGATGAAGAAAGCATTCCTTTAACTGCATTTAGTGCCCCACAAGGACATGATGAGTGGATAGTAATGCTATTTGGTCTTAAAAATGCACCTCAAATATTCTAAAAAAGAATGTATAATATCTTCAAAGACCTTAATTACTGTTGTTTAGTTTACATTGATAATATCCTTGTCTTCTCTAAAACTATTGAACAACGCAGTGATGATGTCTTAGCTGTTACTCAAAGATATATTGATCATGGTATCATATTTGGAAAGAACATGTGCATCTATGCTGAACAAGAAATTGAGTTTTTAGGTTTACAGATAAAGGCTAAAAAGATCATCCTACAAAAGCATATTTTGGAAAAATAGAAAAATTTTCTAAAAAGATTGAAGATGGAAAGCAATTAGAATGGTTTCTTAGATGCATTACCTATTCTTTAGACTTTATTAAAGATTTAGTTAAACTGAGAAAACCATTGCAGCAAAAACTCAAGAAAGAAGTAAGTTGGACGTGGACCACTAATGATATAAGATTGTGTAACATTTCAAGAACATGTGTAAAAATCTTCCTGTTCTTAATTTGTCTAATGGAGGAGATGGTTTAATTCTTGAGACAGATGCTAGCAATGAGCACTGGAGCATAGTAGTCAAAATCAAAGAAGGCGAAAACCTCTGCAAATATTGCACTGAAAGTTTTAATAAAGCAAAATGCAACTGCCCCACTGGGGAAAAAGAAATCCTTGCAATTATAAGGGGAATGGAAAAATTCTTAATCTTTTTAGCCCTGAAATCTTTTCTTATTCAAACTGATTGCAAAAAAATACTTGGTTTTATGAAAAAGAATTTATCAAATATGCAAGCGTAAGGGAGACTCCTGCATTGGCAATTATGCCTTAACAAGTTTTCCTTCTCTATTGAATATATACAGGGATCAAAGAACTCTTTGACAAATAGTTTAACTCGAGAACTCGCCAATGGTGATCATCAAAGCAGAACTTCTACTAGAATAGGAGAAAACCATTATGAGATGTCGTTACTACTAGAATGGGTTATCCGTTTTGGCAAAGTCCCTATTGATAATTTGGAATTCCATACAAAAAGCAGATCATGTTTTGGTCTACTATCTTCAGCCTACCTAATAGCCTAAAGATTTTTCCTTCTAGAGTTACAAGTTAATTATCTTAGATGTCCTTATAATATTTAAGAGAGAATAAGTTCTTATGTTTCAAAAAAATGGTTCAATGAGTGGTATGTAGCTTTCATTGATTATTATCATCATTATTCCTATGATATTTGGGAATCTTAGAGTACAACGATCTATTTTTCCGGTAAGCCTGGAGTTGGTAGTGTTACTTTCTCACCAAATTCAATCTCTCCAACCCCGTCATTAAAATCTGAGAATATGGAATGGTACTTTACTTTATAGAAATCCCAGATCCGAAGTTCCCATTTTTCTCAACATTAACTAAATTTCAACAATGCATGTTTTGAAAGGTTCATTAGATTCTTACATCTCCTGATGGTCCAACAAGAATTCCATTTAGCATATGCCTAAATTTGGAGGTACATGGTGCACTAATCGAATATGAAAATGAAAGAGTCAAACCAGCCCATTATATTGTTCAGATCGTTGATTACGATCAGCCTTGTGATCAACGATAAGAATGGTTTTTTGAATGACGATAATTAGCTACTGATCCCGCTCTTACAGAAGTTGTTGGTTTTTACAACATTTATCATCAAAGTTAAGCATTAATTGAACAAGGAAGAACGTTAATGCATTGTAAAAACACTACTTTCACCTATGACAATGAATTTGAATCATACTTGAAGGTGGAAGGAGTAGCTTCAGAAGATATTTTTGATTGTCTCCTGGATGTTGGAGCTAAAAAATTCTTATCAGAAAAGGAAAAGAAATATCTTCTTGAACTATTTGAAAAATGGGATCCAGAGCATGTTCAATTAGATGAAGATTTTGATGATTATCTAGATAATAATGGTCTAGAAGATATAACTGGAGATGGAGGAATGCAGAATCTCAATAATGATAACTAGTCTTGTCATAATTAAAAACTCTGAAAAGAAGTTGCTCCATTATTGTGCTATTTTGACAAGTGTCAAGTCTGTAAAATAAAGTAGTATACTACAGTCATCAATGTGTACTGTAGCCATGTGAACAGTCATTGTGTACTGTAGCTATGTGAAAAATCAGTAGTTACTGTAGCCACTACGGTATCCTATATACCTCCTACCCCTTTATAAAAGGAGAGATCGAGTGCTAAGAAGGAACACGGTCATTTGTGCATTCTTGAGCAGAGCAGAAGTTGAGATTCTCTATTTCTCTATGAGTAAGCATCTCTAATGATCTTAGCTTAAAGTCCCTCTTCATGCTTTCTATTGTAATATTTCCACTTTCAAACTTTCAATAAAAGAAGTTTTCTCAAGAGGAAATGTTATTCAATTGAAGCTTATGTCTTAAATATTATAATTTCTTGATTAAAGTCTCATTATCCTTTAAAATATGTAAAACATGATTAGTCACTACGGTCCGAGGTAGCAAATGAAACGGATCTGTATTGTGTCTGATCTAAGAAAAGTAGGGTATAGATTACCAATCTTTGTAAACCGAAAGTTAGAGGAATGTCGGAGTCTAGCACCGACTAAATTCAGGTAATGGTTGAAACTTTGTAATTAAGCTTTAATTATTCTGCTAAGCACGGTGGGCCGTTAATCACAGAAAATATAATATTTATGATATAAGTAGTAGATTATGATAACTAGTACTAGTAAAATGAATATAAGAAGTCCAAACAAAAATATAAGCTTAGTTTTGTAAAAAAGCCCAATAACTTTGAATATTTGCAAGAAAGCCCAAAAAAATTGTGACCCAAACAGTACTACTCCTAAAAATTACTACGCAAGCCTTATTGGATCCAAAAATATTTATTCGAAATTAGTGAACTAAATAAATATTTACCCATACCATAGTGGACCCAAGAGTTAATTATTCTTCAGTTAATCCGTATGTTGTTGTATTTAGAAGAGCCCGCAACATGTTATGTGACCATGGCAAGGTTTTTGATTTGTGAGTTTGAATCATCCAAGCAAGAGAGAGTCGACAATATATTAGATCTCCTGTAAAAGAGGTCGCTGGACTATTAATTGGGGATGGAACTGAGCACTTTGGATCCTTGGATGTCATTATTCAAAAAATATATGGAACCTTGCAGAGGACAGATGAGATCCATCGATCATACATGCCTCTATACTATACTCTTTTATTTCCATAAGGCACGAATGGATGGAGTCAAGACATCCAAGAATGACTAACTCTACCACCTCAAGATCAACGGTTGCAACGAGGGAATTTTATACATTTCACATCCAAGATCGAGTAGGTGAATCTGTAGTTATTAAGAAGAGTAGTCGGCTGGGCCAGCAATTCTAACTAGATGCATGGGCTGCCATTGAGCAATATAGGCTTACATGATACCAAAACCATCGAGGCCACTTGCAGACAAAATTGTATAGTGGCATTTAAGATGCACTTAATGCAGGTGACGTTAATGCAAAATCAATAGGGCGAAGATATATTCTACCATCTTCTTTCACTATAGGGCCACGTTATATGATACAGCATTATCAGGATGCAATTGCAATTTGTCGTGCATTAGGGCCTCCTGATTTCTTTGTCACATTCACATGTAATCTAAGCTAGCCTAAAATCACTAATGAGCTATTGTCTGGTCAACGATCAAAGGACGGACCAGATTTAATAACTCGAGTTTTCAAAATTCAGTTACGACAATTACCCAATGATTTTAAGACAAAAGAAATCTTTAGAACAGTCATTGCTAGTGAGTTGCTGACATTGTAACACATTATTTTCCCTTTAAATATATTCAATGCACTAATTATACCAACTGCATCTTTTACAGAAGTATATGTTGTTGAATTTCATAAGCATAGCCTTCCCCACACTCATATTCTCTTAACAGTAGCACTGGAAGATAAGCCCGCATGCCTAGAAGATGTTGATATGCTAATTAGCGTTTAAATTCCCCATTAGACTATGGACCTTCTAGCATATGATACCGTCACAACATTTATGATGCATAACCCATGTGTATCATGTTTGATTGACAGGAAATGCTCAAAATGTTATCCAAAAAGAATTTGCAATCAAACAACATTTGATAAGCAGGCTTTGATCAATACCGTAGGCGGCGCACTCTCCAACAAGTGGTCGTGATTGGTGGAGAGATTGATAATCAATGGGTGGTCCCACACAATAGAGATCTATGAGTAAATTATTATGCTCACATCAATGTCGAGCATAGCGTGGGCAAATACCTATATAATTATGTATATAAGGGTCATCATCGTGCTACTATTGTCATTGAAGACAATACGACATATTATGACAGTGAGCAACCTTAGCAACATAGAGAAAGTAATGAAATCCAAGAATATTTAGATTGTCGTTACGTATCTGCAACTGAGTCATGTTGACGAATTTTTGAATTCACCTTACAGCATCAATATCCTATTGTATAAAAACTTCAATACCACTTGCCTGGAGAATAATTAGTCATGTTTAGTGAGAGAGAGGACCTCTTTAGTATTGCAAATGAACCAGAAGTGCAGAAAACAATGTTAGCAATATGGGTTAAAGCAAATAGGGGGTACCTAAAAGCTCGATAGACCACATACCTTAACTTCCCCATGCAATGTGTATGAAATCATTCTTTTAAAAGCTGGATGATCTGTTAAAAAGGTTCTTCAATTGGTCGACTTCCATTCTCACATTTAAATTGTGGTGAATGATATTATTTGAGATTGCTTCTTACAAAAGTCTATGGAGCAACTTCCTTTGAAGATATTCGTACAATACGTGGTGTCCTACACCCAACATTTAAGTCAGCATGCATGGCGTCGGGTTTGCTCGATGATGATGGTGAATGTCATACTGCCTTGAATGAAGCATCAGCCTGGGCTTCAGGTGTTCAACTGCTAAATATGTCTTGCTCCATGTTGATGTTTGCCGAGATTGCTGAACAGTGAAGTTGTGGGATGCACATTGGGCAAATCTAATAGATGACCTGCTATATGCCATACGACGACAAACACAATCCCAGAAATGGATTTATCATCTATCGAGCTCCAGAATCTTGGCCCACTTGAGATAGAATATATTCTGAATAGAAATGAAAGATCACTACAAAATTTCCCTCCAATGTCATTCCCTTCTATCAAAGCTGCAGTTCATGCAACAAATCGGCTTATTATTGATGAACTTGATTATGATACAAATTTACAAACATCAAGATTTGAAAGCTTCGTAAGAGGGTTGAACTCAGATCAATACAATGTGCACAAATTAGTACTCAATACTCATAACAGAGGTGAAGGGGGTTATTTTTTATATACGGTAGTGGCGACATGGGAAAGACTTATCTATGGGATACCTTAATCTCTACGTTCCGATTAGAAAAGCATATTGTCCTTGCTGTAGCAATGTCAGGAATTGCTTCTTTACTGCTACTCAGAGGGAAAACGGCCCACTTAGTTCTCAAAATACCCTTATAACCTGATGAAACGTCAGTTGGTTACTTTGATAAGAGGGTTGAACATGCAGATCTCATCCGTAAAACAACGCTGATTGTATGGGATGAAGCACCAATGATGAATCTTTAGCATTTGAAGTAGTTGATGTCACCTCAAGGTATATGTGATAATCAGAATGCTTTTGGAGGAAAACCGGTCCTTCTTGGGGGAGATTTTAGACAGATACTTCTCGTAATTACATACGGGAGTCGCGAATCTATCATTACGGCTACGCTAGATCGAGCAATGTTTTGGAATGAATGTAGTATTATGTACTTGCGTATAAACATGAGGCTGCAAGAAATAGATAACCCAACGAGACTATATGAATTGTAGAGGAATTTGCTCGATGGATATTACAAGTTGGGGAAGGTCAAGTGTAAGGAATTCCTATTTCAGATGACAGAGAGCCTTGTTGGATTAAAATACCGGAAGAATTTCTCATACGAAATGATGAGGAAGGTCTACATAATTTGATCACGTCAATTTATCCTAATTTTGATAATAAATATGAAGATTGGTCATATCTTCGTGAACTAGAGATTCTTGCACCAACAAATGATGATGTTGATGAAATAAACACAATCATGTTGTCTATGCTCCTGGAGATGTCAAAAGCTATTTGAGTTATGATACTCTTTCGAACGCTAACGATTGTGGTCCTTTCAGCGACATGGAACCTCCTGAATTATTGCATTCCTTAAAGATTTCTAGATTACAAAATCATGGTCTAGATCTTAAAGTCGGTGTGCCTGTTATATTATTAAGAAATTTAAATCAGCCAATAGGGTTGTGCAATGGTACTGGATTGATTGTCAATAAGCTGGGGGATAGAATGATTGAGGCCAAAGTAATGCCTAGCTCAAAAGCTAGGAAGACTATCCTAATGCCTAAAATCGATTTAACCCTATCCAATCTTCCAGATCTATAACTCAAAGGAAGACAATTCCCTCTAAAACTGACATTTCCAATGACAATCAACAAAAGTCAGCGGCATAGATTGAATAGAGTTAGCGTGTACCTTCCAAGGCCCGTATTTAGCCATGGTCAACTTTATGTTGCACTATCGTGTGTTTCGTCCCCTTTTAGATTAAAATTACTACTTTCTAATAAGAAAGGAGTTCCAGTAGATGTTATAAAAAATGTGGTGCATAGGAATGTATTGAACCATTTGTAGATTATTATATCATATAGTTTATTTGATTCATCTATTACATTCTGGATACTTGGTTAATTCATTTTCAATCATATAATAATGGTATTATTTACAACAATATACTTTTCTTCACAATTACGATGTATTCACTGCATTATTATCATACCATTCTATTTGGTTGTATTTGTTAAAGATTACAGACATGTCAGCTTTACCACATACTTTTATGCCTACATGCACCATCAACCCTCGCAATAGATCTGTGACATTAATGGTTCAAATCATGCGAACAATGTCTGTTCAAGTATATAGGCGACATACATTAAGGAATGTTATGTTCATGACTACCGGGTTTTGGACTATTGTGCTGAAAAAATTCCCTAACATAAACATCTTTGTTGCTTACGAATGCACTTGATTATTTTATAGTGTGATGAGATATTCGGCATCATAGAAAGTGATGCTGATATTACTCGATGGAGACCTACACTCAGTGCTGGCAAGGTTTACCATATGTACGGACTTTCAGTTGATGCTTCTACAGATGGCGAATGGAATGTGGTCACTAACAATTACAAATTAGTTTTTACGCCGAGAACGAGACTTCTTGGCATCATTGATGATTGTCAGGATATTTCATGCCAGCACCGATCAACTTTTGTGTTGTTCATCGAGGTCACCCAACGTCTACGATCACCTGATAATGATGCTGGTATATATTGTTTACATAGTAAAGTTTGCTAACTAAATTTATGCATATATTTGTTCTGGAATATATATAACGTTCTCATTTCCTGTTATTCTATAGATGTCATCGGCATGTTAGTTACTATATCTCCTTTGGAACGGGCCAAAGATAGGGGCACTCCACGGCAGGAATTATTACTTTCTGAAATGCAGTATGTATTGTCATCAGTTAATATTTTTTCATATTTCTTGACGCATTTCAATTATATAAAGATTAGTACATACAATACATAAGCGTAGGATGCACCCGTTGTGTAATACCCCGAGTGTGGCTTAAAAAGGATCAAAGTGACTGCTTATATCACCAAAGGTGCACATTTCTTTTCGAGAAGCCCACTCTTAAGAACTCCACAGTTAAGCGTGCTTGCTGGGGAACAATTTTGGGATGGGTGACCTCCTGGGAAGTTTTCCAGACAACGTATGAGCGAGGACGAAATATGCCGGAAAGACTTATGGTAATTTGTGGGGCCAGTCGACGGTCCTTGAAGCTGTTATTGGTAAGACCAGCGACCGAGAAGGGTCGGGGCATTACAGATGGTATCAGAGCCGACCCGCAACTATGAGTTGCGCCAATAGATGGAGAGCCCATGGGCAGTCACCTAGCGGGCAAAGATATTGGGTGTGGACCGCCGGTCAAGAGGACTCGTAAGTCGGTCGGATAGTGAGGGACAACGAGGACGTTTTGCGCTTCAAGTGGGGGTGATTGTAATACCCCGAGTGTGGCTTAAAAAGGATCGAAGTGATTATTTATATCACCAAAGGTGCACCTTTCTTTTCGGAAACCCACTCTTAAGAACTCCACAGTTAAGCGTGCTTGCTAGGGAGCAATCTTGGGATTGGTGACCTCCTGGAAAGTTTTCCAGGCAACGTGTGAGCGAGGACAAAACACGCCGAAAAGACTTATGGTGATTTGTGGGGCCAGTCGACGATCCTTGAAGCTGTTATTGGTAAGACCTGCGACCGAGAAGGGTCGGGGCATTACACGTTGAGATTGACTTTATGGGGGGATTTTATGGAAGTTGAGAGCACCTATATTCAGCAATATTTGATTACTGAAAATATACTTCTTGCTTCCAAAGTACACATTAGATAATATCAAGGTATCCTTACATCCACTTGATATACTTTCATTCATAAAACTATCTAATTTTCATTATTATATTTCAATAATATGTTTTCTCGCCTAAAATATACATTTAGAAATATCGATTTCTACTTTGCCCGTTAGTAGATTGCTGATCAACCCAAATATTCAAATAACAGAAGACTTTGAAGGATGGTACATACAACATGTAACATTAAATTTAGTTTTCATTCTCCATGCAAGTTATATACGCTTGTCCTCACACATGTTACTTTCCGTACATGTATTAGGTACTCTAACACTACAGGTGTGATGAAGTATTTTGATTTTATGCATACGAGAACATTATGCATGTATAATTTAGAGAAGTTGTTTGCAGCTAAAAGCGTTAGATTAGATGAACATGCAGTTGCATCAAATGTAAGCTATAAATTCATTATGCAAATGTCAATTATGCTTATATATATTCATTCAATATCACATAATCTTCAAATTTTACTATATCCAAGTGAGATATTTCTGGTTTTTTGCATATATTGTTGAAATCTACCCACTACTTTATGACGCTTGCACTAATTGCAATAAAAGTGTCCACACTTACTTATTCGCGCTTAAAGTACCGCACTGCACATGCCGACCTCTGAGTTTGACTCCCAACATAGTTGCATACTTGATTATCTATTGTTTGATACTCTATTATACTTTCTCAATTGCATGTTTGCATTAGTGTAGATCCTTTTTTATTCAAAATTATAGATACATCTTTAGAGTTGTCTTACAAGATACTACAGGTTGTAGAGAGTTTACTGTTCTTCATGATGATGCTTGAATTCTTTTACATACGACAGCCACGCAGTTGGATATGTATGCAGCGCAGGTATTATCATTTTCAATGCTTATCACGTTTACACAAGTTATTGTTTTATTGTTGACTAACCCATGTTAGTGTTAGGGTTTTACTTAACCGCAAGTGCACGGCGTAGCTGTAGCTAGCAA
>NCQT01127734.1:0-12461 GCA_002740465.1 Stenocereus thurberi
CAATTAAATACTTGGCTGAAATTTAATCCCCAAAAGCTACTTTTACTAAGTATAATTTAGGCCTAATTAAGGATAATTAGCTAAACAAATAGGGTCAAATCTTGGTGGACCGAAATTGGCTTTAAACGGGCTCGGGTTCAAAAACTAGCTCAAACCAAGTGCGCTTGAAAAAAAATTTTTTTTTCAAAGCTCGAGGTTAAATGTTTGTGGTGTCATGAAAAATAATTAAATCGCTCATTTCATAAACATCAAGCCCTAATAACGATCTCCAGAATTTGACAAGAACAAAAACCCGAATTGCAAGGTGAGGGCCCATTTAAATTCTTCCAACAGAAATAACAAAGAAAACGGTGATTTAAATGCGATGAAATTAATCACATGGATTCATGACATGAATAAATATGATTCAGGGTCGGACTATTACAGTATATCTAATAGTTAGTTACATGTTCTAAACAACTTCTGTTATGTTTGTGTTTACTGAGTTTAATTAAATATGTGAAATATTAGCGAAGCACATAAGTTAGATAAACAACTAGAAATAGAATAATTATAATTGTGTTTTAATAATATTGACACCTTTGGACCAAAAACTAAAAACTCCATATTACATGAGATTGATTACAGACGATAGGTATATTATATATAATGGGGGGTTGTGCAGGCGGAAAATGGAAAAAATGAAAGGACAATTCGTTTTCTAAGTACTCAAACACAAGATTCCATTGCAAGAAGGATAAGAACCGTATGACAATCTCCTTAATTCCGCCTCTGCTTCTTATAGAAGGTTTAAAATAAAATACTAAATCATTTATCGAACTTTAGAAAGCATTGTCATCTTTGATTTAGCCCCAAATACGATTAGAGACAACAAAAAGAATCCGTATTTAAAATTTTCGGGCAGAAAACTTAATTTTAAATTTTAAATGCCTAATATGACAACGAGTTTAAGCTCACGGTTGTGGACTATGAATTCAATTCAACGTAGGGTACAATTTGGAAGTTGGGTATTATATTTTTAACATGTGCTAGTTTAGCAATGATCTTTACTTCTCTAGTAAGTTTCAGAATACCAGAAAAACAAAAATAGTAGCAAACAACACAATCATAGTAATTTAATCATCTAAAAAGTTTCTTCAAATGAGTTTTTAACATGATTATGAATCTTTTTTTTTGGGGGGTTCAAATGAGCCACGAAGGTAGTACACTACAATGGATGAAGGGGGAATCGAACATGAGGCCCAGTCTACTCGGGACATCAATCTTAACTACTTAACTAAGATCTTATCGGTACATGATTATGAATCGTAATACACTAACGAAGCGCTAAGGAAGGCATATGGAAACCAAAGTACTGAGAGGGAAATCCTCATTTAAAATTATAATTCTTACTGCATACAGAGTAGATTGGCAACCATATGACCTAGTAAAACATAGAAAGTTAAATCTTTATTGACTGTCATCTGGAGAGAACAAAGGTAACTGTTTTTAATATTTCCTTAGACATTCTGAATGACTCATTCTCATTCATATATTTTGAATGCGTTCAAGCTTGGTGCACCTAGGTTACGTTATTAACTATAATACTTTAAGGTCACTTGTTATGTTGATCCCCAAAAAAAAAAAGGCATTCAAGCTAGGTACACCTAGGTTATGTTATTCATTGCAAGCCTTTACGGTCACGTGTTATGTTGATCTCCCAAAAAAAAAGAAGGATTTTAGGTAGTTGATAGAGGATAATTCATGGATTGATTTCACAATATATAGTGAGGATTTCAACCACAACTGACAAATGTTATGTGTACCTAAAATCTTGGTAATTTTGTCATTCCCAACCTAATTTTTTTTTTTAAAACAGAAAAAGGGGCTGAAGGCCCATGAAAAAGTATTATAGCAATAGCCAATCAAACAAGGCCACATAGGGCCACCAATATCATCCTGAAGTAAACCTATAACAGAAGGGGCAAGGGGAGTCAAACACAAGACACCCTTTAGAACGCTGAATGCCAATGGATGCAAGGCAATCCGCAACATAGTTTGTCTCCCTATATTGATGAAAGATATGTATTTGCCAATGATCATGCCTCAGAAGGTTAGAACACATCTTAACAATGCTGAAATGGGAAGACGGAGCAACCGCCATACCAAAACACCAACTTGACAGTTATTTCATAATCTATATGTACCATCAACCCCCTATACCCTTTGCTTCGAGCAATTTTTAGGCCATTGAGGAGAGCTAAAAGCTCCGCCTGGATGGAAGTACAAATGTCATAGTTAAATGAAAAGCCTAGCAACCAGTCTCCTTAGGGATTTCAACACACATCTGGCAGCAGCTACCATCTGAGCAAGACCTCTTCACTTACTTTGGGATTACCAGCTTTGCTATCAAGATCATGAGGATGGGAAAAGGCCCCATGCATTTCATTACACCTTCTTTGAATGAAAGTAACATGATCAAGAGGTACCCATCCATCATCATTGAAGACCAAGGCATTTCTCCATCTCCACACTTGCCATATTGTGACCATAAAAATGGTGGACCATTTAATTGCCCCATGAGACATACCAAACCCCACATTAGTGTTCATCCAATCATTTAGATTTGTGGAGAAAAAATTAGTCTTCAGCACACTCTCACCAATTTTCTCCCCTATGTTCCTAGCAAATACACAGTCGCGCAGTAGGTGTAAAGATGTCTCCTTTCCATTGTGGCACACAGCACACCTCAGGTCAGTGTCGAGCCGTCTTTTCACTCTGTTTGCATTACACAGAATACAATCATGTGTGACTAGCTAGAGAAAGAACCGAATTTGCTGTGAAGCGTGAATTTTCCAAATGTCCCTGCAAACTGAACTTGCGGGCCCAACGGGTTCGTTGTGAAGAATTTTGATTGCTTCCTCGATCAAGAACTTACTGGAATCGCCAGCCATCCAATAACATTATTGGTTTCATCATCTTCTGTAACAATTATAGCATGAATGACATTGAATATATTACTTGGGAGAATATTCTAAAATTTCTCCCAATGCCAACCCACTCCTGGTATCCAAAACTCATTGACTATAAGCCCTTGTAAGTCTAGAGGGATTGGTTCAAAAGCCAAGTCACAAAGGGGCTCCTCAAAACACCACCTGTGATAGCAAAATAAGACCTTTTTCTTGTTGCCGATTGTCATGCGAGACCCTTTGAGGATCAAAGACTTATTCTCGAGAGAGAAAGAGAGAGAGAAAAAAATATATATTTGATCATAATGTAAATTTTACAAAAAGTATAACAACATTATAACCACAAACAAATTAACATCAATTAAGTTCTAAAATAACTAGTATTCAAGCACATAATGAAAAGTACAAATTTGAATTCAATATGCCAATAAAGTATGCACCCACTACTTAAAAGTTGAGTTGGTTTGAAATACACACATATAAGATTGAAATGAAACAAAACAAATGAGATGGTATAAAACTTGATCCATAACTTCAGGTGAATGCTTCATAAACCCAATCTTTATATCTGATGTTGCGACACGCTGCCCTTAGTTTCAACCTGAAACCATGAAGCCCATACATTAGAGTCAAGGACAGCAAACAATGCTACTAATAGAAAAAAATTTCTAAAAATATTGCAAGATGTAATATCTATTAGCCTCCATAATTAGGTACTTCCGTTATAAAATCATTATGTAATATCCTTATGCTTAGGTGCATCTTTTTAGTAAATTCCCTAATTTTGAAAAAAATTTGATCGAGTTCCACCTAAAACTTGGCTATTTTTCTTTTACAACAAGTCATAAATATAATCTCAACGGCCACATACCGGAGCAAATCAACTCAATAGGTCACACGCCTATAGTATCCAACACAAATCCAACGCATTGCCATGAATAAATCTAAGAAATCAAACAAGCCATGATAAAACATTTCAATGTACAACACATATAACAGAACTCATTACCATAAAAACATTTAATGTAAAATTTTTAAACTACACTCATAATGTTCACACTTTATAGTCTCTCAAGCAACACCTAGTCAACCATTTGAGGATGAACTTTGTAATTGCATGCATTTAATACCTATTGTAATTATCATCAACTTCTCAACATGTGATTGAATCTATCAAATTAAAATTGAGAAGACATGAAAGATAAGACCATATTTGCCATGCCCGCAAGATAACAAAGCGTCAAAACCTTCTTTTCACGAAGAGCGTATTTTAAAATTGAATTTTATGTTATCTTCGCCACTTTCTCATAAGAACATGAATGGTGTAGAATATTAAAAAAAAAAAAACACACTTGATGCACCATATTTGACTTTGGTCGCTTGAAATTTCCTTTGTCAGTGTTGTTCATTCCCATGATGGTTCTCTGGCAAAGAAAATAAATAAATAAAGACCTGATAGTCATATATGCAATTGACATATCATTTAGAATGCAAACTTCATATTTTAAAAATAGATCTTGATTTGAAGTGCCTCCTTCAATTCAAGTGTCAGCTAAAGTAGGAGCCCCCTCAGCAGGAGTTGGTCTACCATCACCACTAATAGCTTGCTCACGTGCAAGAGTCCCTCCACCAGGAGTAAGATGTCCCATTTTTATGGGATGATTTGATGGCTTCGACAAATACTATGGGATAAAAAATATGAAATTATTATATAATAAAGAACGTGTTAATATATAATTCGCACATGCCGGGATATTTTTTAGTGGTTGTTGTTTACTAGGCTATACATTGATATGCTTTGACGAACTCCGCCCTCTTTGAATATCGTTCACTACATATCCATAAAAAACAATTTATTGATAGATAACACTTTAATGTAACTAAGCCAATAGACCTTTTACTTCCTTTAAAAAAACACTATTTGCATTCATACCTAACGCATGCGAGATTGAAAGGGCTTCTCCAGACATGCATGACTCGTGGCTTCTCTGATCACATAGTTTATCATTGACCAAGTTTTACGGTGAATCAGTACTCTACTCATAATTCAAGTACATTAGAGAACAAATAAGTAAAACTTGCCACATATTGAAGTGCTACGTACTGATTCAAGTTGAGAGTCTATAGCTTGGGTAGCAACTTGCCAAATTAACCATTTTTGCTTAAGTCTCTCGGTTGGCTTACGTTCATTCAAAAACATCCTAAAATTTATTATGATATTTCAATTTTTTTATATGAAAAATATATGTATGTATAAAATAGTTATTCGTACATACCTATGATATTCATCAATATCATCAAGATAGAGGAGTACATATCGATGTGCTTGTGTATGACTTAATTCATCAACTTCAACCATTTCCACCTTTCCTTTTGGTTTCCCAGCCGTGGCAAATAGATACATGTCCTCATTTGGATTGGCAGCATCATTTTTTTGTGGTCGGTTAAAAACTATTTCTACTCCTTGGAAATACCTCAAACAAAAAGTTATACACTCTTGGATAGTATATGCTTCTGCTATTGAACCCTTAGGTTGCGCCCTATTACGTACAAGGGCTTTCAAGGATGCCAAAAACCTATATCAAACACATGCATATGAACATATGAATACATATTTAGAGTTAATATTTAAGGATATATTTAAAGCGTGAATTCTAACCTTGCAATTGGATATATCCACCTATATAGAACTAGCCCTCCAAGCTTTGCTTCCTTAGTTAAATGCACAATTAGGTGCACCATAATAGTGAAAAAACTAGGCGGGAAAAGTTTCTTCATTCTGCATAGTGTCACAACCATATTAGCTCTGACTTCATCTAACTTCTCAATAGTAAGCCCTTTGGCACATAACTTCTTCACAAGTGTCGGTAGAGCACAAATAATATCTACAAGATCATTGTCTTTTTCCGCCCTTAATGTAATCGGAAGCAAGTCTTGCATAAGAATGTGACAGTCATGATTTTTCAAATTGAACAAATTACACTCCTTCAAATTAACACAATGGGAAATATTACTTGCATACAAACTCTTAGATGCTTTAAAACACTAAGTAGTCGTGTCTTCTCTTCAGATGACAAAGTATAAGGAGCACTTGGATGTTCGTTTTGCCATTTGGTAGTAGAATGGGATGAAGTTCTGGCCTTATTTCTATGACTTGAAGATCTTTTCACGCCTTTAAGTTATCATTATATTTCCCCTCAAGCTTCAATAATGTCCCCAACAAATTATCACATACATTTTCTCAATGTGCATCATGTCTAGGTTATGACGAAGAGTTTTGAACTCCAAATATGGCAAATCAAAAAATATGCTCATTTTTTTCCATAGTTGTTGATCATCCTTTTCATCGGTGTCGTATGTTGGATTTCATCCTTACCATATGTAAATGTAGTTTCCTCTAACTCTGCTAACACAGCACTTCTAGTAAGAGGTTTTAGAGCACAACCATGCTCAACATTCCCATCAAATCCACCAGCATCATATCAAAATGGATGTTCTTTAGGTAACCATCACCTATGATCCATGTAACAAAACTTATGTCCATTTTCTAACCAAACAGCATGTGTACCTTTTGCACAAGATGGACAAGTAAAACGACCCTTCGTACTCCATCTAGATAAATTAGCATATGTAGGAAAGTCATTAATAATCCAATGAAGAGCTACCCGTAGTTTAAAATGTGTCCTAGTATTAGCGTCAAATGCATCTACACCATTCCATAATTGTAATAACTCTTTTATTAGTGGTTGAAGAAAAATATCAATATCCATGCCTGGTGCCTTTTCCCCAGGAATGATCATGGAAAGAATGATAGAGGGTTGTTTCATGTAAAGCCATGGTGGCAAATTATGGGGAATTAACAAGACCGGCCAAGTACTATGAGTACTACTCATAACACGAAAAGGATTAAATCCATCACTTGCAAGCCCCAATCCAACATTATGTGGATCTACTGCAAAAGTAGGATTTTTCTCATCAAAATCTTTCCATGCCTTACTATCCAGAGAATGCCTGAGGATGCCATCCTTTATCCTATATTTATGATGTCAAACCATATCTTCAGTAATTTTAGATAACCTGTACATTCTAAGTAGCCTCAAAATAAGGGGAAAATAACGTAAAACCTTATATGGCAATTTCTTTTCCTTGTTTCCCCATCGTGAAGTGTAACACTTATCACACTCTTCTTGGTTTTCTCTCCTATCCCAATACAAAATGCGATCATTAGGAGAAGCACGAATTTTTTCAGAGTAAAGTCCCAAATCCTTTTTTAACTGCTTACATTTACTCCAAGATGATGGAAATGGATTAATTTGAGGGAACACAGTAGACAAAAGTTCAAGCAACATATCAAAGGACTTAATTGACCGCCCATGCATGGATTTCAAATGAAATAACTGCAAGACGAAGGACAATTTTGAAAATTTCGACCCAGAAAATAATTCTTGCTCAGCTTGCTCAACTAGCCTTCTATATCCGATATCTTCAATGTGTTCTTCCTCACTCAGTACATCATTAAAATCAGGTTCATCATCAAATTTAACATACTCTCCAATCATAGGATCTCCAATATCAAAAGCATTATTATCATTATCATTTTGAATGCAACCTTGCTTATGGGCCCCAAAAATATCATTCAACATTTCTATAGTATCAATATGATCTAGCAAATTATGCTCATCATTGGTATCACTATCGCTTCCACTACGAGTTCCGAAACAGATGACATGAAAATTGATTCACCATGATGCAGCCATTCTTTGTAACTTGGTAGGAATCCATTAAACATGAGATGATGTGCCACAACATATCTAGTAAACCAACATTTCGTCCAAGCTTGCGTCGATTATATGGCCAAACTATCATGTTACTACCCTCGGCATTGGCAAAAGCAAAATCTAGAAAATTTTCAATTCCAGTTATATATTCCACAGATCTCCTATCCTTATCAATCCAACTTTTGTCCATTTCTGTCATTAGGAGTAAGAAAAGAAAGTAATTGTTTCAATTAGTAAGAAAGTACTTATTTCCATTAGTATCAGGACTCGCATAACATTATAGATAGAATAGTTCCTCATTTACATTGCACTCTTCATTCATTTAAATAAATTTAATACGTAATAGGAATTTTGGCCAAATAAACCACTACAAAATTGAAGAAAACAGTTGCAACATAGTCTAATTTTAAAGTTCCTCACTAACTCCTTTATTAGCATAGAATGATCTTTATATTTACCATAAAAGAGTTTGTAATTTTTGAATAAAAATATAATTTGGTGATAAGTAATAAATTATCTTAACCATATTATTAAATTTAATATTTATCCATCGATACAATGTATTAATTATACTGTTCTAATCAATACTGTCACCAGAATATGAAATGCTCTATTAGAATGCATTATTCAACCATTGTCTACTTATTATGTGTAGACAAACCTTCATTACTTACTACCACTCTCTCTCTCTCTCTCTCTCTCTCTCTCTGTATAACTTGCTCTCTCTATTTTTCTTGTTACCCATGATCAATATAAGACCTACTTTGTTTGATCCTCAAAGTTAGACCAACAATAGTGAAAATCCTCAAAGTGATCAAGCAAAAGAAACCCAATAACACCAATCTTAGCCTGAACAACTTAACACACCAATCCCCATTAATAAGCCCTTCATCCAAACCCTAATCCAACAAAACCCCACTTTACAAATACAATGCTATCACCCCCAGCCACCAACACTTGACCCTGGCAACACCACAAACCCCTTCATCCAAACTTTAATGTTTATCAACATAACTTCATTACTCCATATAAGTCACCATTGAGTAAATATCAATAATTTCAGCAACAAAAACTTAGCAAATTTAGCCAAATTCAATAACAACAGGAGAATATATTCAACACAACAATTCAGATTTCATTAACAAACAACAAACAGAGAAGTTAGGTGAGAGATTAGGGACACAAAGATTAGCGAATGCACAAAACTCACAAAAGCACCCAAAAATCAGAATGGGAAGATTAGTGACTAGGGAAATAGAAAGTTAAAAATAGGCAATGACCTCAATGGGCAGAGAGTAACAACCAACTGAGTGAGAGTGACAGGGGTTCGAGTAGAGGGATGAATTCCCGCATGGGCAGTACTTCGATGCCTGGAGTCCTCGCCGCCGACACGACCACCGCATGGGGAAACGGGTGACTGTGATGCAGAAGCGAAGGGTCGAGCAGAGAGTGACAGAGGGGTGATGACTGATGAGTGAATTGAAGCAGGTGGCTAGGGGCTACGTAGACCTGGCAAATGGGTCATTCGGTTCAGGTACAGATCGGGTCATATTTGGGTAAAGTGATATTTCGGGTCGCTTCAGTTTTGGTCAGGTATGGTTCGATTTGGATCAATTTGGGATCAACCAATTTTTAGCCAAATACGCTCCTCATGCCAAAACAACCAATTTCATAGAAAATTTCGAGCCGGGTATGGTTCGGTTTGGGTCAATTCGGATTTCGGATCCATTTTCGGGTAAGCATATTTCGAATATTAGGTTGGGTATGGGTTCAGGTCGTTCAGTTCGGGTTTTGATGGTCGGGTCAGTTTTGCCAGGTCTAGGGCTGCAAGTTACATTGCGAGTCAGGGCAAAGGTCATCCCTCTTTTTGTTTTTTGTTTTTTTTCAATTCAATGGTATTGATCTTAGTGTTCACTAATTTGGCAGTTTCTAAAAGAAATTTTTGAAAAGTAAAAATATATGCTACCACACTTAATATCCGTGTCCAGGGTGCTCTATTTATAAGATGCAAGTGCCCACGCTTCATATGTGTAGACATACTTTAATTGTTTACTACAACTCTTATAAGAGTCGTTATATTTTTCCTCACTTATTATGTGTGGGGATAATACTGAGTGCTCATTTTTGTTTATTTTCCTACTGCACTTAATCAAGTGTAGTTAAATAAAAGTGAAAGCATGACCCCTTTTTTTGTAGTGAGTTGTGGATGCTCATAATGTCGAAGATAAAAAATAATTTATATTAGTTAGTTTTACATGATATATAAATATTTCTTGTGTCACATAATTTCAATTTCTATTTAAAAATAAAATATTTAACATTTAAAAAATATTTTGATAATAAATATTAAAATTAGGAGAAGGCATAAATGTAATTTTATATAAGCCTTAATTCATAACTCATATCGAAAAGAAAAATCAATATTCAATGAAGAATTGTTTTGTTAGAAAAATAATAAAATTGAGTAATGGGCATAAGTTGGTTGAAGTAGGTTAAAATTGAAATTTTTTTATTGAAGTTGATTGAAGTGGGTTGAAGTTGGTTCAATTTAGAAAATTGAGAGTTACCAATAAAAATTTTAAATTTTTCGAAAAATTTGAAAATTGATGAGGTCGCTTCTCGGGTATTATACATTGAAACGGATTCCTTCAATCGAACTAGTCAATCACAATTCCCATTTTTAAATAATATAAAAATTAGAAGTCTAAGTTCTATACGACCTCTTTCTTTTTTTTAAAAAAAAAAAAAAAACTTATAGTAAGAAGGCACCCAAGCCAAGAGAGATTGGTTGCTGGAGAGATTTCTTTCCACTGGCACACACCCAACAAAAAACAAAATTCACACAAAGGAACTACAATATGAAGAACTCGCCGTTCCACCTCCTCGTAATTTTCAAGATCAAGTGTTGAACTCAAAATGATCTTTCGATGATTCAACTTCTGCCATCCTCCAGTGAAATTTTCATTCCTTAGAGTGAATAATTGAGCAATGGACGTACATGATGCCTACCACCACTCCCAGATGTTCATCTTCCTTCCTTTACATATGAAGCAAAGTTTAAGCATTCATGTTCCAAATGGGCCAAGTTAATGTTTGGTGGAAGAAAAGAGATGAATAACGTTAGAAGAAAAATGATGAATTAAAGCGACGAAAAAATGATGGAATTAGAAAGAAGTTTGAAGAAGCTTAATCTCACACGTAACAAGATAGGCATAATGTCATGACCAAGCCAATTTATTAGGTACACCTAGGAGTATATGTTTCCGCATCTTATTTATATATTTTTAGAGTACAGTTGTCATATATTCTTCTTTTTTAAAATTTTTTTATTGTGTATTGAGGAAGTATGTGTTCGTCAGAGTATGATATGGACATTGTATGACCAAACAGAGGGGAAAATGTCTTTGCCCAGGAGAGAGAAAGTTCAGGAAGAATGGGCTTGTGGGCTCCTTTCTATCCACACCTGGAGCAAATATTTCTTCTTTTATTTTTCTAAAGAAATTATGAATGGTTTGCGACCCTTCCATTTAGAGTGCCGATGTATCAATGTGTGGAGAGCTTCATTGCAGATTGCAGTTATTTTTGCCATATATAGATGTTGTGCAGCTTGGGCCTAACTAAGAACTGTGTGTTTTTAGGTACTTCGAAATAGGAAGCATTAATTTTATGACCCTGATATTCTGAAGTTTATTTTTAAGTAATCTTATTTATAAATTTTTTATAATTCAGCTCTTAAATTATAAAATACGTTTACTATTGTCATTTTTGTATTTTTCTTTTAAATCTAAAACCTCAAAAACTATCTTTCTGCTGTTAGATAGTCTATCAGTGGTATTGTGTGTACTTAAAAGAGAAGAGTTGGATTTTGTTATAAAAAAAACCAAAAATGATAATAGTAAGGATATTTTTGCAATTTCAGAATTGAATTGGAGGAAATTCAAAAGTGAAGTTACTTAAAAATAAAGTCAAAAATATCAGTGTTATAAAAATTAATGCCTCAAATCTCAGGTACCTAAAAGTCAACAATTCACTTAACCTACTATGTATATAGGTCACTTATAAATATTTTCAATGGTTCATATTTTTTATATGATCAACAGTTTAGGTTGCTCAATTACAGTATTGAAAAATTTTTTTTGACTATCATAGAATTTCTCAAATAATTATGAGTATTCACTTTGAAAAATTTAACGGCAAGACAATAAGAAATATACAAACATATAGTGGATTTGCCTTTGTTAATCTTTTTCTTGAACTTTCTACTCATGTACATAAATCGTGCTCTTCCCATCGAAGAAAGAATATTTTTTATTTATTTTTGAAATATCCTAAATTAATGTCTATTTATTTTCTACCAATACGAGCAAATAATTTTGAAAACTTTTCTAAACGGAAACTTTGCTAAAGTATCCTTTTAATCATGAAAACCAAATTGTTAAAAGAAAGTACATAATCACCTATTTATGTGATCAATATTGGGGAGTACCGCCAACTAGCTATTTGTGTGATTAATATTGTATGGGTAACTAATGACAGATTTTATGTGACTTTTGTATCTGAACCTAATGCTAATTAATTGAGACAAAAATTCATGAGATGGCCTCTGTCACATCAATTAGACTATGTGACATATCTGATGTCTTCTGGTGCACTTCAATGCCCTTTTAACCACACCTGACGAATGAATCATTTAATTCAAGTATAGATCAAATTAAACTTGGATCGAGTCATATTT
>NCQT01127735.1:0-12332 GCA_002740465.1 Stenocereus thurberi
TTAATATAGTTCAACCTATTTCAACCCACCTCAAAAATAAAATACCAACTTCAGCCGACCTCAGCCGACCTCAACCGACTTCACTCTTTTTCCCACCCAATGTACTAACGAAAACAACAGGCCCTAAATCCCATATGATACTTTACAAATTATTAAAATTATGAAGGGGTGGGTTGAAGTTAGTTGAAGTGGATTGAAGTAGATTGAAGTGGGTTGAAGTTGGTATTTTTTCTCAAGTGGGTTGAAGTAGGTTGAAGTGGGTTGAAGTTGATAAATGTGAATTGACCCACGAAAAGAACAGAGCCAAACACAATTGATGGATGACTAATTTGATGTGTAGGTTGGGAAATGGATAGTTTATATTTGTATAGGCCATTGCCTAATCTGTAGTTCTTGTGAACACCTAGGCCCTTCTTGTTCTAAATTCTGCTCTGGGTGGTCAACACACTGGGATCCCACTCTGAGTCCTGAATGAGATTAAAGTATTGTGATGAACTAGTGAATCTCATTCATTTACCATGGTCCTGTACCCACACAATCCATGATAACTATGGACCAACCTTGAAAGCGATAATGGGTGGGGAGTATTCTGTTTATTATGTGTTATGCCTCCTCTCTGGGGTCGGCTGCTTCATGCTGTGAAGGTCAAGAATGTCTGGGGAGAAAACTGCTTAAGAAAGAGAGTTCAATTTTTTTCTGAATATGAGATGGGGTATGCATTGCAGGGGAACTACCATGAAGAGCCCTCATGGAATACCAGTTGACCTCTTAGACCGGCTATTAATAATTCGAACAGAAACTTATGGCCCCGCTGAGATGATACAGGTTCTCTTACTGTCTTGATTGGTGCTCGTAAATATCTGCATAAGTTGCTATGTCTGTTATTACACTAAACTCACTTCCCTGGTGTTAATTATCGTGACTTGGCCAGATTTTAGCGATTCGTGCTCAAGTTGAGGAACTTGTGGTAGATGAAGAAGCCCTTGCTTATCTAGGGGAGATTGGCCAGCGAGCATCCCTGAGGTTCACCCGAAACAACTACAGATGTGTGTCCACTGTGACTTCTAACATTGAACTAACTCCTTTTCTTTTCTTTTCCCTCATAGGCACGCGGTTCAGTTGCTATCACCTGCAAGCGTCATTGCCCGAATGAACGGCCGAGAAAACATCTGCAAGGTATTTCGAAAGTGCTTGTTTCGAACAACTTATTGTTTTAGGAAGATTTGCTGGTCTCATGTTTATGCTTATATTGTGCGACTTGTAGGCTGATATTGAGGAAGCTAATTCCCTGTATTTGGATGCCAAGTCTTCAGCGAGGCTTCTGCAAGAGCAGCAAGATAGATACATTTCTTGATGAACTGTGTGCTGTGGAAATTGGTAATGTTAGGGAAGTTTGACTCTTGTTTATGTTCAAATTGACGTTGAGAAGATGGAAGAGGATATGGGAGGGGAGACAATTTTAGAAGTTTTGTCGGTTGAATTATGTTTCATGATGTGATCAGCTGTAAGAAAAGGCCAGAACATCAAGCAAAGTTGTTCTGCGGCTTTTGTCCCTGTTCTTGCAGTAGTTTTTGAAAGGACCTGTTCACTTGAATTGGTGACGACAGTGATTTGGAACACTTGTATAGCAGATCCAGGTAGACCTGGCAAAACTAACTCGATACCCGAACTGAATGACCCAGACTCATATCTGACTCGACATTCAAAATATGTTCACCCGAAAGTGAATTCGAAACCGGAATTGATCGGAATCGAATCATACTTGACCCGAAATTTTTTACAAAGCTGCTTGTTTTGGTATGACGAGTGTATTTGACCAAAATTTAGTTGACCTGAAATCAACCTGAATCGAGTCGTACCTGACCCAAATGGAAGCGATCTTAAATGTCACTTAGCCCGAACATGATCTGCTCCAAACTTAACATGACTCGTACACGAATAGAATGATCTATTTGCCAGGTCTAGATCCAGGTCTATAAATCCAGTGATGTGGCACAATTTGGATTGAGAAAGTTTTAGTTGTCTGGAAGAGAAACCATGAAAATGGAGTACAACAATAACAACTCCTTTTGTGGGTTTCATGTTTGCGGGGTCTGGGGAGATTTACCTGTCGATTGTGTTACATCTGTAGACATTTCTGTCTGTAAAGAGGTTGATTTTAAAAGAGTTGCATAAGACCATGAAAATATAGTGTGGATTTTAAAAAATAAAAAATCACTATATATAGTAGTTTGAGCGAGTCTGTAAATCTAAAACTACTAGCTAGTGATCTGAGATGGTTTTGACTTGGCTAGTTGAGCCTGATTGTTTCCACCCCACGACAATCAGCAATAGGCTTAAGATCATAATGTGGTCTAAAATAAGGCCAAATGTTTATGTCTGCCCAATTTAGAGCTTGTGCAGCGGGAGTCCGGCGAGCCAAAAATCAACGGTCATGGGCGAGCGAACTGCCCGTTCAGCATACAGCGTAAGCATGACGGTTCGGGGCTCGGGAGCCAGCCCGCGACCGGGAGCTGCTCGCCCCCCCCCCCCGGTTTTCTTTGCCAACTAGTCATGCGCTTGTGTTTACTCTTTTTTTTTTTAGTATATATTGGAGAAGAACATAGATCTGAAAAAAATTAGAAGAAGCTAAACGGATGAGAGAGAAGCAGCGACAGAGTTTGGGGTGAGGGGGATTGTATTGTGAATGGGAAAGTTTTATTTTTTTTAAAAAGAAAAGAATATAAAGATTAAGTTACAAATCTTTTTATTTTTACACCACTCGTATTAATGAAAATTACTACATGCATATGTCATAAATTAATTTTTTTATTATAAATTAACATTTAAAATTTTGAATCCTATTTATTCACACAAATATATAATAAAACAAAATAAAAGAGTAAAATTAATTAAATATGTTTAATGGTGAGTTTTATGGGTATTATTTTATATAGTGAGCCATAATTGTGAGCTAAAAAACCGACTCATGGGATGGTGAGGAGGAGATAGGCTTCCACTAATAACTAAAACTTTGACTTACCATTGCATGTGCTCTTAAATTAGTCGTGGTCGAAATGGAGCCCAGCCTCAAATTTTCTACAAAATGTTGCCTATAGTTTCAATACACACTCATTGGGACGCTGGCTGCTTGATGCTAAACCTTGAGTTAACAGTGATTTGATAGAAACCAAACCATCAGTAAAATCTTGTCAATTTGGGGATGATACAGAACTAAATGACCAATTGATCGGCTTTAATTTCATGTTTCCTTTTCGATGACCATCTCCAAGTTTGTGATAAGCATACACGCCAATGTTCAGCTTTTGAAAATGGTGAAGACATACATGTGAGGACCCGAAGGCCCGGTTTTCCAACTTCAGTTAGATTTTATTGCGCAAGGCATGACTTATGAGCGAGTAGAAGAGTTAATAAGTAGTGTTGATAAACTACTTATTAAATTGCGATTGTTTTCACGGTAAAGAAGGTATGAATATCACATGATATGACATTCAAGTATAGATTGTGATAACGAATTGTGTTTTAGGATGTTTCACTATCATAGAAGCCGTAGGTGGTGTAGTTGCTGTGCTTGTCCTGTCAGTTAGTTTTGTGTGTTTTTTTTTTTTTTAAAAGAATTGCATGTGTTAAAAAGGCACAACAATGGTAAGGAAAAGAGAAAGCAAAAAAAAAATAAAAATAAAAATGAAAGTATAATTTCCTCCAAAATAAAGTATTATATTTGTCAAAACTATTGAACTCACAAAGTATTTTGTGGGTCTGTTAGAAATCAAACCATCTGCTAGCAGATATGCTTATAAGGATAGGCTACCTATATATGAATCTTCCTAAATCCGTTTACAGCGGAACCTACATTAGGTGATACTGTTGTTGGATTGAACTCACAAAGTATAACAAAGGAGCATATGAATGATCCAAAAGGTGGAGTTATATTATAGCCAAGTGTACGTTATTGCGATGATTATGGTACCATGTCTTATGTACGTGTAAAATACGTACATAATTCACAATAAATTCATTAAGTTAAGCCATATTACAACATATAAGATCTCCAATAAAAATTTTGATGTTTTACATCTCAACAAAATAATAAGATTACTAAATTTCTAATAATGTCAATATTTTACATCTCAACAAAACAATAAAATTACTTTCACAAAAATAGAAGTGAAATTACTTTCACAACCAATAGAAACTGGAGAGTTTTTACTTAAAGGATCTTTTTAAATTAAAAGAATCGTAAATGTGAGAATTCCTTACATACAAAAATNTTGATATTCTAATTAGTTAGCACAAGAGTAATAAAGTGACAAGGCCACCTTCCTTTACATGACTATATAATATATTTGGCATTACTTTTTGGGTGGTCTTTTTTGACATTGTAGTAAACTTTCTCCAATTGTATTATTTGCTAAATTATTCTAGAAAAAAATTAATTTTCACAAAAGTTTGCAAAAGTCATCTTAAGGCAACTTGTTTCATCAACTTGTAGAAAAAGTTGGGATTAGTTTTTACCATGGGTGAATTCTTTCAAATTCTAACATTTTGTTGTTATACCTAATTCCTCTAGAAGTAGAATTGACTATTTTTCTGAAAAGAAAATTTCATTTTTTCCCCATCTATTTAGATGAGTGGAGATCCCTAAAAGATGGGTATCTTACCATCCATCCTTCAAAATAAAAAAATAAAAAGAAATTTTTTAATCAAACCATAAAAATGAAGTTGTTCATAATATGCAATACATTTTATGTAAAAGAAGTGGATGAAACCAGAAAGTTACTAAACATTCAACTAGCTAATTCACATAGCAATACAATACATATACATGCAACCATTATATAGTTATAGGACAGCCATAGTACCAACTATAGCTTTCCTAAACAAAACTATAGTTTTTGATCCTTAGAACCCAATTTTTTAGGCTATAAAGATTATGGGGTGCTATTAACTTACGGTATCATCTTCAACCTTCAAGTACAACTTTCTACTCAATTTTACAAGGCCAATGTGATTAATTGTTCATCCATGTTCAAATTGAAGGGAAATATTACATGATATTGTAGATAATATCAATTAGTTAGAGTAATTTAACTAACAATATATAAACTATCTTAGGTTTAAAATTTTAGTTGGTATTCTTTTTGAAAAAGAAATTTAAATGGATTAACCCAATATCGCTAAAATTAGTTATGCTTGGGTATCTTTTCAATAGATCTTCTTTTAAGTATAATAATTAGATCAACTAGTCTGAACTCATACTTTGCACGGTGTATGTTCAAATAGGTATATTGTGAAAATAATAAGCGGATAGCCACTATAGACATGCTTAATATTATAATTTGGATAAATCTAAGTAAACAGCAACTTCGTGGATAACCATTGAGATTTAGAATTAAAAACCATATGATTGTAACAAGAGTATATATAAGTACGATTGATACATTAGATAATGAAGATGATAAAAATTACGCTAGATGTCATGATAATAAGTCAATCTATGACGTCACTTACGAAGAATCCATCTCCTTTTCTTGTCCCCACAAAGGTAATAAGATTTTAATAATAATTTGATTAACAATTCTAGAATTGAAGTTTATATATACTCATTGTATACCCGGTGTATCTAACATTAGTAGTCCGTAAGTAATAAACATTTTTCCCCCAACTGACTGGCGCAATAAGAGTGATAAAACTTTTACTTCATGGTGGCATGGAGACTTCATAATAAATGCCAGTGGTTTACCTATGTCATCATCTATACTCTCATAAAGCGATAGATGACCATATGATTATGGACAATATTAACCTGGGATAGTCAATAATAAAACATCACGTTCACTCCCCCTGCAATTATAACTGAGACCCCAAAAAAAAAAAAAATTACACCCCTTTCTTCCTCTATCTGTAATATATGAAAAGGAAACCATCAAGGATATACCTAACAAGCTCTGCTTCGTTTTCTAAATATAATTGCTGAATTGTATTGAAAATTGCTGAATGCTGATAATACGTACTTATGATAAGTCGAAAAGAACATATTGCTTTTGAGAAGTTAAACTAAAATGTGTTTAAATGGAAGAAAGAGCTCTGAAAATAGACTTAACCAAAAGAAAGATGTAAAATGATGGTGCTTAAAAAAAAAAAAGCATACATTGGCAACTTGGTTAAAAGTGTTGACTCCAAGAGTCATATATGGATTTTGATGATAACGAACAAAATAATTATTTGAGTTGAAGATATATGCTCAAGTATAAGTGTAAATGCTATCCAGATCAAGAATTGGACAAAGGAATTATTGCTTTGCCAAATCATGAGGAGATAACATGTGATTGCTTAAGGAAAAGATATGTGTGATTTTATTTGATTGATTAATTGGGAAGCCAATCAAGGAAATTATTTAACTGATTAAAATTTGAAATTCAAATTTTGAGGAATCAAATTAATTGATTTGTTATGATTTTATCCTCACATAATTCTAACCCATGATACTTGCCTTGATAAAATGATATGATATGATTTGAGTCAATTTAGGCAACATTATCTCTTGACACTAGAAAGAATTCCTGCAATATTCTGTGAAGATATTACGCAACATCATATCAACCAAAATCGTAGGAAAGAAGGCAAGAGAATCAAGACAGAAACTACTGACCAGAAATCAAGGGCATAAAATACAGTTTTAACATACACTAGGCAAGAATTCCTTTCTTGGTGCATGTCCACTTGAGCTTATAAATAGAGGTTAAATGAAAGGGGAGCAAGCATCCAAGCAAGTTGCAAGAACATTGAGCGGCATTTGTGAATTTACTCTGAGTATTACATTGTGATCAAAAGTTGTGAGTGTATTGAGAAATTCTTTATTAAGGAGTGAACTTAGGAGTTGGTGTGAGGTCAAAACTCCCCCATACTTAAATTAAGAGGTTGATTTAAACACTTAGGATCTCTAAAGTGAGGTAACTATGAGAGATTGTGAGAGTTCATCTTAATGAGAGAAGTCGAGTGTTGAATCCTAGAGTTCGATAACTCTTGGCGGGAACCTAACCCTGATTGAGGCCAAACCTCGTTAAAATATCGTTGCGCATTATCTCGATTTAATTTCTATTTTTGCTTCTAAATTTTAATTTAAAATTATTGCAATCACCCTATTCACCTTCCTCTATGGTGATCTGAGTCCTCAATTGGTATCAGAGCCAGCGCTATTATCTTAAGACTTAACTGTCTAATAGCTTCGATCCCATGACTAGTTATAATTTTGATTCCGATTGCCCACCTCTTTTTATGGGTACTAATTAATTATTTATGGCGGCAGGAAATAATAGAATTAATAATAGAATTCTATGTTAAATACGAAGATCTTGATCTTTGGGAGATTATCAAGAAAGGACCCATTATCATTGAAAAATCAAAGGATCAGTTTACCAACGTGATCACAAGTTGATGTCCAAAAATTCTAAAGCCATTAGTATGCTATATTGTGGCCTTTCTATTGAGATTTGTGAATCAATTTTTTTTATTGTAAAAGTGCAAAGGAGATTGTGGATACTCTTTGTCAATTATATAGTACTAATGAAAAAAATTTAGATCTTGATTTGGTTAAACAGGAGGAGACAATTGAGGTCAATAAGTCCAAAGTTTATACTGCTGGAGATGACAATTATTCATATAGAGAACACAGTGAAATGACCGATGTCAATAAAGAAATTGAAGATGTTAAGGATTATGGCTATACCTATGGAGAACGAATAGATCAGAAGCAAGATCAACCAGGACCAGAGTGTGACCCTCAAGAATTACTAGCTCTACAAAATGAGAAAAATGAGGTAAATTCTTTAATTAATTATTTTTCTCAATCCGATCTTGAATCTACTTATTTGAAAACCGCAATTGATAAATATGTGTTAAAATTTTCTAATTGTAGCAATAAATGAAGAAAATATGTCAAGAAAAAGCCAATGCAATTTTTAGCCTCTTTATTCTCTCTTGGTACTAACCATTATGGATCCAACAGAAAAGGGGTACCAATCTTTTGGTCAAGAAATTTATTTTTGCATAAATTAACAAAGATTACTAGAGAACTACATGGAACATTCTCTATACATCCTCATAGAACAATCAAACAAAGTCCACAAGCCTTTAAATCTCAAAAAGTTCAAAGAGACAAAATTTGGTTGGAGGTACGCAAACAGAGGTCATACAATTGGTAAGTAATGGATTGTCTAAGGTAAAACTTAGGTAAACTTTATTTCTCAAATTTTCCCATCCATATTTCTTACATGCCTCATGTTGAGGGAGAGATAAATTATACGTGCATACATTGATTGAGTTCGATTTGATTATTTAGTAGAGGGAAGCTACTACATCTTATTTCTGAATAGTTGTTTACATGAAATCGCTCATAGAGAGGGCTGTTAATATGATTATGCCTTTTAATATTAAATCATGAATCAATACCATATAACTCACATAGCACGACTTATTCATTGCAATAGGTTTGCTTTAAAATTTGACTTAGGTTTCTCACTTCGCATATTCTTGCTTTTGTTAAATTGAGTGATGTGTCTTATAATTTATATACCAATGTTCATAATATGGTTTGCTATTAATTATGTTTGTGAATATAAGATCTTGCTTAATCCGGTATCTCCATACGTGGCTATAAATTTCAACCCATTCACCGATGTAAGTAGTTGATTGAATTCTTTAATCCATGTATATGATTATATGACTCATAGTTCACTATTAATTCTTTTATTGTCATTGATATGGTTTGTCTAATATTGAATTTTGGCATGAATAATGTTATGGGTGCTCAATCAGTACAACTCATACCATNNNAGTTACTTCAAATTACTCTTAAAAATAGAGGAGTTAGAAAATATATTCATATGCTAACATCTCTCATGATCACATGGATGTATGGATTCATAAGAAATGCAATCCTATAAGTTCTGAGTATAGGATTGACATTGATAATACTATACTTTGAATTCATGGACATAGAATGTGATGCTGATTCTCTTAAGCAATACATTAAGTGGGAGAATATAAATTGAAATAATATAATCTTTTAAAATCCCTATACATGATAATATGATATTACATGATCCAATTATTCTTATGAGAGGTCAAAGATGTCATAATGCCATCTACGTGACTGTGATCAATGATGCATATCCTTGCCCCTTTACTTAAATTGATATCATATGTTTTGAATATTTTCATCAAGGAAGAGAGAGAGCTTGATCTATATATCATATATGCACGTTTTGAAATTTTATGATTTTGCCAAAGGTTACTTTTTATCTTAGGGTGAATTTGGTATGAACTAGATTACGATTTACCCCATAAATGATCCATGTTAATTATTCTCGAAGTGGACAGATGATATGTTTTTAGTGTGCAGCACTTTTATATGTAGAGATATTTACCCATGCATGTTCTCTTGAGTAATTAACTGGAATTGTTGTAATCCTCAAGATTGATGTTGTATGCTTCAATTACTTTGATAAAGGGAAGGAAGCATATACTCTAATGCACTTAGTCATTCGATATGCTAAGTGATATTACTCATACTATCCTTCTGCAACATTTAATAGGGTAGAGAAAATTTTGGATTATGAATGTCCATGCTTTATGTGCCGTCATATCTGAAAGAATTACATGCGTATAAATTTAATTTTTATATAACTCTACATCGCATAAATTGAGAGGGAATGCTTTTTTACTATTGATGATGAAATAAAAAGTTTTGTGGATGATTATTTTCCCCACATGAAAAGAAGTCCGGCGCATGAAAAGAATTGACTTTGCAATCGAGATGCTTTGAATTTCGAAATCTTAAAAAGAAGGCTAGTTTGGTTGCTTACACAAGAATGCCACATATATAAGGTTTATATTGGAATATCTAGAACTTGAAAATAGATCTGAATGTTGAATTGCGTCTTTGGGTTCAAAATAAGTAAAAAAAATATATATATACATAAATTTACTAATATTGAACATTAGACTTAATTTCTTGGAAATATATTGTTTTGATTATTCTCTCAAATAAGGAGAGATAAAATATGTTCTTTATTGTCTATATATTACTTGTGCATGAGAAGATTCATCCAGTGAGTCTTGGTACATGTTTGATTTTGATGATTTACTATAATCTAGCTTATCGATAGAAAACCCCATATTTATTTTACGGAAGTCATTTTGTGGGGGATATAACATGATTGTTATACAATCTATGTTATCATTTCTCCAGTATTATTGTTCCAAGTAAGAAGCTATACATAATACTTTTTATCTCTTATGTCTGTATAATCCCATACTGATGCTCTTAATAAAATATACTAAAGGGAAGATAATTCTTACATGAAATTGCTATTATATATCTGGGGATGATCTTGTGACATTTATTTTTAACGGGAGAAATTAAGTGTTCTGAATATCAATTATATTTTAATTTGTCATTTTAGCTCTGTGAGTAATCTTACTTTAGTTAATTTTAGGGGACATGTATCCTGGCTAATGTGTTATACTATTTACATGTTATCATCTATATGGTTGTACATTCTCGAAGTTGCAATATCAAGATTCTAGCCATTAATATGATTTGCTTTCTATTAATTCTAGCTTGAATTATCAGCTTTACGCTGACACATTATGCTGGGCTGATTATTTTTGAAAGGAGAATCAATAATTTGATTCTTCATATATTATATATCGCCTACATGATATTAAGTCAAGCTTTGATCATATATCATACAATATCATGGTTCAATCATTTTTGAAAGGGGGAGACATGCAGAGTTTTGAATTATGCACATTATAATATATTAGTGTCTCCAATGATAATCCTCACTTATGTTATTTCATAAGAAAGTGAAGTCCTATATGTCATTGATTTTGACGTTGACATATAACCCCATTTTCATATTTGTGAGCACGAGAGCCCTGCTATTATTATACAACGATATTTTACATCCCTTTTTATTGATGACAAAGGGGGAGAAGTAATATCAGCTGAGGGTAAGTATGTACAAGAATCAAGGTATGTATCTTCGTGGTCTTTCATACTAGCACTGAATTGTTCATTTGTTTGTCATCATCAAAAAGGGAGAGATTGTTGACTTTAAGAGTCATATATTAATTTTGATGATAACAAACAAAATAATTATTTGAGTTGAAGATATATGCTCAAGTATAAGTGTGCATGCTATCCAAATCAAGAATTGGATAAAGGAAATTATTGCTTTGCCAAATCATGAGGAGATAACATGTGATTGCTTAAGGAAAAGATATGCATGATTTTATTTGATTGATTAATTGGGAAGTCAATCAAGGAAATTATTTAGTTGATTCAAAATTTGAAATTCAAATTTTGAGGAATCAAATTAATTGATTTGTTATGATTTTATCCTCACATAATTCTAACCCATGAAACGTGCCTTGATAAAATGATATGATATGATTTGAGTCAATTTAGGCAACATTATCTCTTGATACTAGAAAGAATTCCTGCAATATTCTGTGAAGATATTATGCAGTATGATATCAACCAAAATTGTGGGAAAAAAGGCAAGAGAATCAAAATAGAAACTGCTGACCAAAAATCAAGGGCATAAAATACAGTTTCAACATACACTGGGCAGAATTTTCTTTCTTGGTGCATGTCCACTTGAGCTTATAAATAGAGATTAAATGAAAGGGGAGCAAGCATCCAAGCAAGTTGCAAGAACATTGAGCTATATATTTGTGAATTTACTCTGAGCATTACATTGTGATCAAAAGTTGTGACTGTATTAAGGAATTCTTTATTAACGAGTGAACTTAGGAGTTGGTGTGAGGTCACAATTCCCCCATACTTAAATCAGGAGGTTGATTTAAGTATTTGGGATCTCTAAAATGAGGTAACTCTGAAAAATTATGAGAGTTCATTTTAATAAGAGAAGTAAAGTGTTGAATCCTAGAGTTGGATAACTCTAGGCGGGGACCTAAGCCTGATTGAGGCCGAACTTCGTTAAAATATCATTGCACATTGTCTCGATTTAATTTATGTTTTTGCTCCGGAATTTTAATTTTAAATTTTTGCAATCACCCTATTCACCCCCTTTTAGGGTGATCTGAGCCTTCAAAAAGAATAAGATGGTTCGATTAATTTGTTCTTTCTGCTTTTCTCCTTGTTCTCTTTGTTTTTTTCCTGCTGCTTCCGCAAAGAGAAAATTGTTTACTTTCATGGTAGCTTTTATCCTGTTCTTTCCCCCTTATTCTCTTTTTAATGTGGCATGAACCAAGCTAAGAGCATATGTAATGGTGATTCATGATTTTGGATCATAAATGGG
>NCQT01127936.1:0-10184 GCA_002740465.1 Stenocereus thurberi
TCTACAGAAGAGGTGCTTGATAAATTTTTGAGTTGGAAAAATACTTGGTTCGATTAAGTTCCTTGATTGATTATCCATTAGATTAGATACTAGATTAATTTAGTTTCAATATCAAAGTTGGATTCTCCTAGCATATCTTGAGGGATTATAACCCAGTAGTTTCACCTAGTTTATGTGGGATCGACCTTGATGTGCTGCGACGCCACCGTGCACTTACGGGCCTATCAAATTTTTGGCGCCATTATCGGGGACTGGCATCGAATATTTGGTTTTTCCTAATAGGTTTGGCTAAGCATTTTAGCTTTGTTTGGGGGGAAAAAACCTATAAAAAAACTTTGAAAATTAACTGAAAAAATTGAAAAAAAAAACAATGGTAATTTTTCATTTTCCCAATTCGAGCATGAATTATTTTGGAGGTATTTTAAGCGCTTAAATGCTATTGTTACCCAATATGGTTATTGTGTGAGTAAATTGAAAATTTTAGGCATTGTTGATGAGGTAGTGAATAATGAAACTCATATTCTTTTAGAGTATTAGGATTTTCATAGTAAAAATGTTGACAAGGTATGGTATTTCCTTGAGTGGATTACTTGGGATTCATTTGAGTTTGAGAAGGCTAGTTGTGTTTCTAGATATTCATTTCCTGATCCATGTGCATTTTATACTAGACCTTGTTATACTCCTTTTTGATGTGATTTGTGCAATTTTTTTGACCATGAAACTAATTTGTGTCCTTATTAGGAATTCTTAACAGTTGTCTTTGCCTTAGAAAAATTTAGATCCTCCTTGCTTAATGATAAGGTTATTGTTTTCACAGATCATGTCGCTTTAAAACATTTAATGAAGAAATATCACTCCAAACTCTGACTCATCCGAAGGTTCTTTCTTCAAGAAATTGATTTGGAGATCAAAAATGAGGTCGAATTGGAAAATGTGGTTGCCGATCATATATCTCATTTAGGCCTTGAGGCCACTCCTAGTGAAGAGCTTCCCATTGATGACTCTTTTTCGGATGAGCAGCTATTCATTGTATCCCAACAAGCTATCCTATGGTATGCTGATTTGGTGAACTTCAAAGCGTGTGGAGTGTTACCCCTAGGATTGTCCTACCAACGAAGAAAAAAGTTCTTTACAACGCCAGGTACTATGTATGGGAAGAACCTTTCCTTTACAAGCTATGTGGAGATGGGATTCATAGAACGTGCTTGCCTGAAGATGAGTTCCGTAGTGTCTTGCACCATTGCCATTCTTTAACCTATGGTGTCCACTTTAGTCTAGATAAAACAATTGCGAAGGTACTCCAAGCAGGCTTCTATTGGCCCATGCTCTTTAAGGATGCAAGAAAATTTCTCATGACTTATGATAGATGTCAGTGAATAGGGAACATTTCCATGAGGTGTGAAATGCCTCAAGGTGGCATACTCGAGGTAGAATTGTTTGATGCATGGGGGATTGACTTCATGGGTCCTTCTCCTCCTTCCCATAACAACCTTTACATCCTTGTTGCGATTGACTATATTTCTAAGTGGGTGGAAGCCATTGCCTCCCCAAAAAATGATTCCAAGATTGTCCTTAAGTTTCTCAAGAAAAAGATTTTCACAAGATTTGGCACGCGAAGAGCCCTTCTAAGTGATAATGGCACACACTTTTGCAATAAACCACTTGAGTTACTATTAAAAAAATATAGGATATTTCATAAGATCGCTACGCCTTACCATCCCCAAACAAGTGGGCAGGTGGAACTCTCCAATAGAGAATTAAAGAGCATACTGGAGAAAATAGTGGATTGGTCCTCCAAAGATTGGGCCTTCAAGCTTGATGATGCTCTTTGGGCATACCACACCACTTACAACACTCCTCTAGGCACCACTCCATATCACTTGGTGTTGGGGAAATCTTTTCACTTACCAATAGAGATGGAACACAAGTTATACTGGGCTATAAAGACACTCAACTGTGATCTAAAGGCGGTCAGAGAACGAAGATTCTTACAACTAAACAAACTAGATGAGCTGAGGTTGGATGCCTATGAAAGTTCACGTATTTACAAAGAATGAACTAAGAAGTGGCACGATAAAGGTATCATGAAGAAGAGGTTTGAGAAAGGAAATGTGGTCCTATTATTCAACTCCAGATTGAGATTGTTTCGAGACAAACTGAAATCTTGATGGTCAGGATCCTTTAAAGTCAGCAAGGTTTAACCCAATGTAGCAGTTGAAATATGGAGCGAGTCCACCAATACGTTCACAGTTAATGGACAGCAATTAAAACCATATCTTGTGGGACAACCTATTGATAAAGCCAATGTCCATACACTTTCTGATCTGAACCAAGTATCAAAGAAGAGTCAAGCTCTTGACCTTAAAAGAGCGCTTCTTGTGAGGCAACCCAAGCTATTTTTCCTTTTTCTTTTCTTAGCTTTTCTTTGTACTGTTTTTGTAGTTTGTGCTTATCTTCAAAAAAAAAAAAAAAAAAAAAAAAAAGAAGGAAAAGAAACAAAAAACTATGAATAAAATGTAAGCCACTATGGCCAGATGCCCAGAACCATGGTTGTGAGGTGCCACCCAGAAAAATCGAAAAAAAATGGACTAGTAGACACCACGGTCAGACCATGGTGAACCCCACGGTCCGTGTTGTACTGTTACGAACTGCGGTTTAGGTTTTTAACCGTGGTACTCACTCATCTTCCTCACATTTCATCTTCAACCTCGAGCCTCTCTCTCTAAACCCTCCATAGCTAATACCTTCAATCTTCTCTCATTTCTTCTCCATTTTTATTCATTTTCACCCAAAATTATTCCCTTTCACTCAATCTTTTCTCTTTCCCCAAAAATTTCATCCTTTTCTTCTTCTTTTCATTCAAATTTATCTCACTTCACTCATCCACCATACCCATCTTCTTTTCTCCCTTATTCTTCTTCTTTTTACTTAATTTCTTCATTTTCTTCTTCAAATTTTCTTATTTAGTCTTTCATTTTGATTTTTGTTTTGGTATTTGCAACAATGACACCAACCAAAAGACAAAGGAGCACCAAGGAGGTAACATTCCTCACCCTCTTGGTTTGATCGATCCTGATCATGTTGCTAGATACAGTTGCTTTAATGAAAGCATGGTTATAGCAACTAGGTATTATGTTAAGGAACTGCTAGCTTAGTTAGGAATATTAGATAACATTAGATGGTTATTTGCAAGAGGTAGTATGTGACACTTTTTGGAAATCAAAGAGCATACATATCGGGACTTGACCCTAGAATTTTTAAGTACATTTCATGTTGAGGTCACTAGAGGACCTCAATGTCAAGTTGGACACATATCGTTTTGTTTATAGGGTCAATTTTATGAACTGAACTTAGATACCTTTAATAGTATTTTTGGTTTTCCACCTAGTATGGATTTACCGAATCACCAAGTCCCCTGTGGATTCAACTCGAATTTATTTTAGGGTGAACTTTCGAGGAGTGTTAGCTATAGCACTAGTTCATCAAAGTACACACACATTAGAGACCCTTGCATTAGAGTAGTATAGCGTATCTTGGCTTGCTCCCTTTTTGCTCGGGACGATAGTCTGAATGTCCCAAGATTATCTGAGCTGCACTTTTTGTCATGTATACTTGATGGTGTCCAGTTTGACCCAGATTCCTTTTTAGCCAGGCAATTACATAGCGCTGTTGTTAGCAATAAAGGTAGGATAGTCATCGGTGGGATTGAGAGAATTGAGAGAATCTTCATTATTATTAAACACATGAGTGATGAGAGTTATATAACTATAGTGAAGTTCTACCGGCCTTGCTAGCATTACTTGTTTCATACATTGAAATGACTGTATTTAGCGAGTTGGGGAGATTGATTCAAGTTTGACATTGTGGTCTATCAAAAGGTTTTCAAAAATTTCATTCTGTAATTTGTCTGTTAAGGATTTTTGTATCTTTTTGGGCTACCTTTTGATCAGCTTTGTCATTTGAATGTTACTTATATCTATCCTGAGGAGGTTCTATGTCTTTTTTATTTTTAGCACTGCTTAAGGACAAGCAACAGTTTAAGCATGGGGGAGTTTGATAAGGGCTTAATGTATACATCATTTTAGGGCTGTTTTGCTTCATTTTTAGGAGAGTTAAGTGCTTAATGTTATTATTTATACTGCTATTCTCAGTTTATGCTTGGGTATGGTTGTTTGATGTGATTTAGACGATTTTAGACCTTTTTACCTAGCCTTTAATAGATGTATTTTGACCTCCCCCATGGATGCCTAAGTGATACTGCGCCTATAGAGCAAGAAAAGAGAAGAAAACTAGTTCCAGCCTGGACCACGATCGGACCATAGTGTCTGTCACGGACTGTGGTGGATAGAGAAACTATTGCTTCTTCGTTTTCCTTCGGCTGTGTGACTGAAAATGTCCAAGCTCTCCTATGAAAGGGCTTCGTTCAAGCAACAGCAAAGAGGAGATTGCATAGGAATATAGAGTAGCATAGTTTATTCTCTTTCTCAAATTTTGTTTTCTTTAGTTTGGATTTTAGTTTGGTATTTTTATTGGTGAGTAATCTTAAGTGTGAGTGTTTGATCTTGAGGCAGTTTGAAACCCTTGGTTGAAGGCTATTCTCAGTCAAGCCTTCTGCTTAGATTTCGCAAAGCGTTGGTTAGTTATTTAATCCTTAATCATGCGTGAGGAGTTCAATTTTTGTCTAGGAATTTAGTAGTCTATGAAAGTGTTGTTGGATCATATTTTATTCTAAAGAATTGTGCTTATTTTAAAGATTGGTTTGATTTCATTCTATCAAGTGATTATCATGTTATGAGCAGATTTTTGGTCAAAGTTTGCTTGCACACTTGTAACATTTTTGTAAAAGTTGGTGCTTAAAGGATGAATTGTAACGTGCTATCTAGTTGTGAAATCATCTACACTTGGTTTTGGTGTGTCCCAAAATCTACTGAGCCCCTAATTTTCGTTTGTTTCTATTGTTGCTCTTCTGTTTGGTTATTGATGCATGAATTACATGTAAACATGAGTTGGAAGCATTTATTGTGTGTTGCTATGCTGCAACAGTTTGAATTGGTTTCTGGTTTTTTAATGGTAAACTTTGTGTGTCATGGATTATTGATGGTGACAGAAACGAATACGTTACGGCCCCATCTAGAAAGAAATCCCATAATTGGGTAGGTGAGGAGGATGAGAAGTTATTGGGCATATTGATTGAACAAAAAGCATAAGAGGAAGCACAATTTGAGTGGCCTATTGTTAAAGCATTGTTGAAAAATAAGGGCATCGATAGGGATGATACTCAAATCAAAAACCATTACAATGACACGGTGAAGAAATTAAAAGCTTCGGAATCGCTTATAGGAGCTTCAGGTGCTGGTGTTAATGCTACCACTGGTGTTATGGCAGTATCTGATGAAGCTTGGGATAGATTTCTGCAGGTAATATATGTTTGAGACATATATATTGACATGACATTATTATTTATATACTGTTTTTAATAATTTGTTTTTGTTGGTGTATAGCGGTTGGGGGGGATTTAAAGTTTTCGTGAGAGAATTCTTGTAAGTTTGGATAAGATAAAACCAGTGGTGCACGGTAGGCATGCGACAGGTGGATTGAGCTTCTCTCCAGTGATGGGTGCTTCGGGTAGCCAACGAAATAGAATAGAGCAGAATGTGCCAGTGAATTTGGAAGAGCATATGAGTGATAGTGATGAAGCCAATGAGGATGATTCCATCGGCCAGGTACAACAAACTACTGGGAAGGAAAATCGATCACCTCCTAGAAGTGTTCGAACCAACGCTCGAAAGTTTAGAAGTGAACGTGGAAGTTCAGGTGATAGAAGACAGCTAAGGCAACAATTTGCTGACTCATCAATGCAAGATGCCCAAATTCAGAATGCCCTTGATGTGCTCCACTTGAGGGAGGAGACTAGAGTCCAGGCCCAACCATCTACTTACCAACAGGTTCTTGTAAAGTTGAGGCAGCATCCTGGAGTTGCTGCAAGGGGGTCGGATTCTGTATTCAGTGTAATGGAGTGCCTGAGATGTAAGCAATGCTTTGATTACTTTGCAATATTCGAAAATGAGGATATTAGAAGATACTTATGAGTTAGAGGGTTTGAGGATGTGTAACTTTTTGCTCCTTTTGTGGTTTATGGCATGGGTTTCTGTTCACTAGTGCTGTGTTTAACTTGAGTTTTTAGTTATGTTGTATGATTGCGTTGAGTACAATTGAGTTGTCGTGCTCGTATGTGTAAAGCTATTATTGGTTTTGAGCTAGTAGTTGTGAAGTGTGAGTTCTCTTTCCACAAATCAAAATTTGATTCTGTTTTCATCTAATTATTTTATGATTACATATGATGTGGAATGGACAATGAAGAAAAACATGTTGGCAACACTCTTACTTTGTATACACGCGCAGGATGTAGTTCACAGCAAGCTCCAAGTTCACACCAAATACTCCCAAGGATGATAAGTGGGAAAAGTGGGGTAACGTTCATACATCAAGTGTTATATGATAATCGTCGTGATTTTTGTCATCAACTGTTGTACCTTAACCAAGATGCTTTTATACATCTTGTTAACATCATGATAAAGAAGCAATTATTAGATGATGGACATTTTCTTAAAGCAGTTGAAATCGTTGCAATAAGCTTATACATTTTCACAAGTGGGGCAAGCTACCATGATGTGCAAATCCGATTCCCTCATTCTCCATCAACAACAAGTAAGTATCATAATCAAGCATTAGAAGTTTTAGTCAACTTATCTGTTGATATTGTTAGGCCGTATTGAAGTCAACATGAAGTGCCTTTGAAAATTGCGCAGAAGTCGGGGTTTCACTGGCTGTTTTTTAAGGTACTTTCTTCAACATCAAAGAAATGTATATAATTCCTATCATCATCAACTGTTTACAACTTAACCAAAACTTCAAAATTTTCGGTAGGATTGTGTTGGAACATTAGATAGGACCCATATTTAGTGTGAAATTGCAAATGACATTGGACGGCGTTATGGAAATTGTGAAGGGGAAAAGACTTAGAATATTTTGGTGCTCGTTTCATTTGACAGCATGATTACATATGTCAATGCCAATTGGGAGGGGAGCTCATATGATCTACCTATATTACAGGAAAGTATAGTTCGACCTAAGTTTGACTTTCCTCATCCATCTTAAGGTACCACTATTAGTTGCTATAATTTCTGCATCATATTATGCTTTTTTATTGCACAAATGCTCAGGAAAGTACTATTTGGTGAATTCCACATATTCAAATACGATTGGGCACTTAGCACTTTTATAAAGAGAGTAGTGTGCGATACCACATTCCCAAGTTCACAAGAGCTCGTCACTACGGTATTGGGAGTCGAGGGATGAAAGAGGAGTTTAACTACCGCCATTTCTATTGGCGGAGGATATTTAACGAATATTTGGAGAGATGAAGGCAACATGGAAGATATTAAATGACAGGATGCCTCAAATGACATTAGAAAAACATATTCAGATAATAATTATAGTTTGCACCATCCATAATTTTGTTCGTCTCCATCAAAATGGCATCTAAATATCACCAAGGCCGTCGACTACTAAAGCACGCTGATACATTCCTTCATTCAGATGCCAAAAAATTTATGAACCAATTTAGGAATCAACTAGCTAATGCTATTTGGGAGTCTTGTTCGACATGATATGTCCAATATGTATGGCTTCAGAATGCCAATTTGGTAAATTTTACAATATGTGTTCCTGTGTATGACTATAACTTCAGTAACGAATAATGAATATTCAGTTTTATGAGAAATTATTAAAAATATTGATTGACTTTGTGTAATCAACAATGAACGTTTAAGTCACAACGCAAATGATTAACATTATTTTTTAAAGTGTAAAAAATAAAAACATCTGCTAGTTATGTCACGAATTAAGAATAACAAAAAAATAGGCATCTCTTTAGCATTGACAAAACAAAAATCATGTACTCATTAAAAATCCGCAAATTGTGTCACCACAAATGAAGAACGAAAAAAATACACGTCTTTTCAGTGCACCAAAACAATCATCTGCAATTGGTGTACCAATGTTTTGTTGCCAACGCACATGAAAAAAATATCTGCTCAAAACACTGATACAATACATTTGTACTTTCTATCACGAATTACAAACCACGCCAAAAAAATTTATGCATCTACAATTTGTATTATGAATTATGAAGAATAAAAAAAGATTTGTTACATATACAGTAACAACCATCCACACTTTGGGTGATGAATAACGAATATTGCGTAACCAACACAAACAACAAAAATTATATGCCCATTATACACAAAGAAACCATCTGCAAGTTGTGTCACCAAATACGAAGACGAAATAAAACTGTTCCATATATAGAAAAAAATCTACAATCTGTGTCAAGAATTACCAATATTTTGTTCCCAACGCAGACGCAAAAAAATATTTGCTCAATATACAGATAGAACGCATCTACAGTGTATGTCATGAATTACGAACAACGGAAAAAAATTAAAGTATCTTTTCCATTTACAAAACCAAACCCGAAACACCTATTAGTCACGAATAACTAACATTTGCTTAACACCGCAAAAAAAAATTATTATTTCTTTAGTACATATAACAAAAAATTATTTCATCTATAATTTTGGGTACAACTAACAAATATTTCCATAGCATCCAAAAAATAAATAAAACTTTTGATATTTGTAATTACACTACTTGTACAAACAATTGCATAAATTATAAAAGTTTTCAAAATATGGGAAGTAGTTATATGTGGAAGTGGGAAGGACTAAGTGAGAGTGGGAAGGAGTGATATTTTTTTTTTTTAAAGTGTGGGAAGAAGTGGGTAAGAGAAAGAAGACATGGACGAGAGTGGGAAGGAGTGGGACGAGTCCATTATACTACGAAAAGAACAGGGCCTATATCGAATAAATAATTGAGCTGTTTAGCTTGATGTAAGGTGTTCAATGTGGCTGTAAAGAAGCTTGATGCCGTCCAATACAGTCGTGAGATGTGGTTAATAATATGTCGGGAGTAAAATTTAGCATGTAAATGTCAAATGATGTTGGTTAAAATAGGGGATCATCCAATATACTAGGTGTATTTCACCATGATTATATTGTAAATTTGGAATAATAGCCTTAGGACAAAGAAAAATACGGAGTTTTCATGGCAAAGGAAAAAGACGACGTAAATTTTGTATAATTCGGTCTATAAGACAGATCTATGTGATAAACTTTTCTTATTTTGTCTCTAACTTGTGACACACTGACACTATGGAGTCAATATTAATATCCTAGCTTAATCAATCTCAACTTCATACAAGAGATCTCTCATTCTTAAGGTGAAATAAGTCTGCAACATAGCACCAAACCCTACTAGAGTCCTCACTTCTCAACATTAATATGTCAAGTCTCTGAGTGGATCTATCGATTAAGACTGCACATATCCTCATTGTGGAGAAAGTGCATGACAAACCATGTTCAAGAATGACGTTGATTCCTTGATTGGCTCAGATGCAAGCAAGGGACTTGCAATTGAAGCTTTCAAAATTGGTGGCCGAGAAACACATCGGCTAAGGATGAAATGCGGTACAACAGGGTCATTTTAATGACTTGGCCTCTCCTCCTCCATCTCTTTCAGCTAGGATGATTTTGTGAAAGCAGTTCAGAACTTTGGGCTCTAGGGGTGTGTCTTATGCAGGAAATTTCGGTTCATTGTAATTTTTCGTGTACTCTAAGTAATTGGATAATCATTTTTAAAAGTAGTGGTTATACTTATACGAAATGATGACAAGATCATTTTCATTTTGACGGCGATCACTACCGTAAGATTTTTATTTGATTCTTTTGGAACTATATGAATTATATTAACAAAAAGACTGAATAATAGGTTATAGAATCCTAATATTTTTTGTCCCAATATTAAAAAAAAATACAACAAAGGAAGAAGAATAATAAGAGGTTGACTCTAAACATAATTTATCTTAAAACCAATCGAAAATAGATAGAAGAATCGATTTGGAAAACACGATAATGATTATTCATTCATCAGTCCACCGTGAACAACCCCACGTGCGCCTAAATTGAAGAGTCTAACTGAGAAGCCCACGAAATCACGCTTCAAGTTATGTACTTAGTAAGAAGGAAGTTATATACATAGGAACAAGAATATACATATATATATAT
>NCQT01127986.1:11303-23662 GCA_002740465.1 Stenocereus thurberi
TGTAATGCTTCCCTTATGTTAGACATGAGCTTGATTAATAATAACTAACTTGATTTCAACACCGTCATAAAGGACGATAATTTTCCCTCTTACTACCTAAAAACTATTCAACAAAATGGAGCCATTGCTAGGGACAGTGCCGTAAAATTAGGTTACTTTTCTTATTCTAGTGTTTGTGTGCCAGATGATAGTTGTGTGTGTTAGATTAGCTTATCATGATCAATTGTTTGTTTTGCTCTTATTCAACCCCAAAACCTCTAAAAATTAAAATTTTTAAAAGGTGCCAGTTTTTAATTATTCCCAGTAAGAGCAAGAGTTGGTTTAGGCGTATTAGGATCAATTAAATGCTTATCTTGCTCAATGTGTTCAATAAAGATATCTTTGTGGGAAATGGAAAATTTTTGGTGTTGTTGATGAACGTGTGAATTTCATTCCACAAGTGTGGCTGAAGCTTAGGATATGCTTGGATGGTTGGTTAGGAATACTCATAAGTTTGAGGAGGTTGGTTGTGCCTTTGGGATGACTTTCCCTGGTTCATGTGTTTTTCACGTTAGATTAGATTATGAGAAACAATTTGTAAAATTTTGTGCCCTTTTCCAACTCCCTAATTCGGTAAAAATGCCCCCCTTTGCTATGTGATTATTGTTAAAACTCCGATCACGTTACCGATGCTTATCCATACCTTACTATGCTCTTTACAATGAAACATACGAATAAGAACTTAAAGTACATGAGAAATTCAATTGAGAGCATGATCGATTCATTCACGGCCTAACTTTCAAGGTTGGTTAGGTATCATCGAAGAGCATTGTGCTTGTTTCACAAGAGATCGACCTTAAGGTGGCACCTTTCCCACCTGACGGTTGTTCGTTGAGTGATTCTAAGTGAGCCCTGAATTTCAAGTTAATATTCCTTTGTATGACTTTGAGGGACATGATGACTTCTCATCTCCTTCTTTTGCATATACATATCCCCTTGAGAGTAGCGTACCTCTCGCATACCTTTGGACTTCCATTAGGATGTCCTAGTTATATTCATCCCCTCATCTTCTATAACTCCTATAAAAGAGCCTGAAGCGACAGAGAAACGTGAAAGTGATGCTAGTATAAATAATCATAAGTTCGATGATTGGTATGAGCCTACGTTTAATGAGGAGTGTATGCTTGAGGAGTCTTATGGGAAGGTTATGGTTGAGGTATCACCTTCCTTTCTTGAAATTGTTGATCATATGCCCTCTGACCCTCTTCAGTTGATATGTGCGCATCTTACTTGCTCAACACTATCTGATTCCCCTAACTGTGACTTTGTAAAGCCCCTTGATGATTTCATGAGTAATGGTGTTAATGTAGATTTGGGTCATATGAATTACTTGGCTAATATTCATGAAGGGAATGTGGTTGATGTTCGGTGCTTAGGTACCTATGGAGGTTATGACCCCTCCCTTGATTCTTATCATGCTTACCTAGAGGACTTGCCTAGAAACATCATGTGGACCGTCTTCTTGGTCATTCGTTGTATTTTTTCAAGGCATCTGATAATTTTAAGAGGGCATTGAATATCATTCACACACTCGTAATTATGTTCTCTTTGAGCTTTAGCAACATTTGAATGGGCGACCTTGATCTTAAACGGAAGAGTGGATGATGTTCCCCAAACCTCATAATGACATCATCTTAATGAGGCATATTTTGGGTACATTTAGTACCTAACCTAGTATCATTATTCCATCCCTCTTTCTTGTCATTGTTGTTCTATTTCTTTCTCTCTTGTACATAGTTATGGATATTTGGGCTTGTGATTTTATTGGTGATCATTTTTAAGGAGAAATTTGGGATGCTACTGAGCGATGATGACTAAGATCACCATTCTGTGTGCATTTGTGTTTGTTTTATGTTTGGTTGTTGGTGGTGTTGTTGGGTTTGTATATATTTGTTGGTATGGTGTTTTTTTTGGTTTTTTTGGTTGTGAATATGTGTCTTGCGATGGTAGGTTTGGTGAGGTTGTGTCTTGGATTGTGTTGTTAGTTTGTCAATATGTGTGTTGATTTGATGGTTTCAAGTCGTCTCTTTTCCTCTTTTATTTTCATTTTGTATATATCTTGTCCTTTCTTTTTCTTTTTCTTTTTCTTTTTTGGTCTTTTGGTTTTGTACATATGTGGTTTTTGGGGTCTTTGTATAGATAGTGGGTTTAATGGGTGGTGTTGTGACTCTTCGACCCACAATGGGGACATTGTGGCATTTTTGCACAATGGGAACATTAGGGAGTTTTTGTCGAAGGGATGAGTAAGTCTTATATGTACATATTTTTGTGAAACCTTTTCAATTTTGTATAGATTTTGCTTGGCCTTAGGGATTGTTATACCATTTTGGTTGGTTTTTGACCTCTAATTGCTGCGTTTATAGCTTTTATATGGGAAGAATATGTATGATGAAACAACTTTGCCTATAGTGTAGGTCTCAATGTTTTATAATAACCATGACTCACATTTACGATCTTATGCCTACTGCATACACTTAATCATTGGCATTGGAGTTAGTTGTTAAAACTTGTATTTGAGGATGCTTTTCTTAGATAGTTGGACTTTCAACTTCACACATATAATTTTAAAAAAAGAGAGAAAAAACAACAACAAAAGAAAGAAAAGAAGGAAAACAATAGTGTGAAAGAGTGCTTGACTTCAGTACCTAAATTTGGGCTTGAATAAGTGTCTTACACATCCAATTAAAGTCTCCAATTAGGGAAGAACCCCCTTATATGTGCTAAGCTACTCTTCCAAGAGCTCAAGGCCTAGTAAGATAAGAGCTATCCACTCGAGCTAAGGAATATAAGAAGTCAAGTGAAAGAAAATGATTGGAAAAAAGGGGATGAATTTCATCACACCTAATAAAGGAAAGTCCATTAGCAAAGTAAAGATCATCTTACGCCTAATTTTAACCTTTCGTTGAGAAATAGTACACTGTGCACCATGTAGTGAGGTGTACATATTCTGTCATGGTGTAGTCTGGGGTGAAAAGTGAGAATAAGAATTGCATTGGTAGCCTAAATAAGTGTCCCTTGAATGTTTGTTTTACTTGTATATAACTTAGTAGCTAGGTTGTTAGGGTTATTAAATCGATTGACGTGTATATATTTCTCTTATACTTTGCATATATGTTATGTCTTGAAAATTCCAAAAAGATTTTACTGATTTTATGGGTATATCTCCTGTAAACTCTCATAAGATCTCACTCATTGACTTAACAGAACTGAGGTGGTTCAAAGGGCTTGTTACAAATGCTAAATGCAATTGTGATCCCTGTGAAAGTGACTTAAGTTCTAGTAGATTTAGTTTGTTTTGCATAAGGATGAGCAAAGTTTTGCTACGAGGGTATTTGTGTGTGCTCAAAATGTGTTAGGTTTATACCTCATTTCACCTGGATATTAGCTCATAATAATTGTTAAATTATGGTGCTTATTAGTGTTTTATTAGTATTGTAGGTAATAAAAAGAATTGCTTAAATAGCGGATAATGTGTGCAAAACATGTAGAAACTTGGGCAATAAGAACCCGTGTTAACCTTGGAGAATAATCCCTAATAATCTTCTAATAAAGAGAATTTCTCAAACTGTGGAAATGGGTGAAAATTGTTTGAAAACTTGGGACAAGAGCATGCGTTAACCTTGAAGAACAACCTAAGATAACCTTGAAGCCTGGTTGGGTTTATCCGTCACAAATGTGCCAGAGAAACAAGCCAAAACCCAGAGGCAGCAGGGCGGCACTGCTAACCCATACAATTGGCATAGCTGTGCCACCCTATTTTTGGCGGTTTGTGTTGGGTCTGAATTCCAGGATCTTGGTATAGGTACATCATGCAATATGGCATGTCCGTGCCAAACTCACAGATGTTGGGACTATAGAAAGTTGTCTTTCCTAATCTATGTGATCAAGTAGGATTGAGCCTAGGTTTAGGCAGATTAAGGTTAGAATCTCTCTTGTAGCCACTATAAACTTAATTTAATGCAATCAAAGTTCAAGATTTTATTATTTCAATTGCTTTCTTTCTATAAGTTCTTGCAATTCAACTTTGTTCTTCAAGATTCTCCCTCTAATTTTATGCTTTGCTTTTATTACTCGAGTTTTCTACTATGAATAGTTGGTTTTGGTGTTAATCTCACTTTGGTGTTACTGTTGCGCTTTCTAATCATGTTTTTCTTATTTTTTCTACTCTCGACCTGTCTTTTTCTTCTCTCAAGTTTTCAAATTCAAGCTCTTTTCTTCTCTTTTTAAGTTAGGGTTTTAAAATCCATTTATCAAAGTTGAGTTTATATGTAATTATAGGTTAGTTTAGGAGTTAGGTAGGTTAGATTAGTGGAATAAGTGGAGTATCACCACAAATCCATCTCCCTTGCTCTAATTTTGGACATCCAAGCCTCCATTTGTTAGATTTTTTAAGTTTTTAGATATTCTACTTTCTCTTTCTTCTGTTAGCTAGTAGATTTAATGCATTTCTAATTAAATTTGATATTTATTATTGAATTGGTGGTTAGAACCCTATTTTGTTTTGATTTTTTAACTATGCTTTTTTTTATATTACGTTAACTAATCACATTTAGATTAGAATTAGTTAGTAATTAATTTGATTAATCATTACATTAATATTCTCTATAAGTTAGACACAAGTTAGATTAATAACAATGACTTGATTTTAATACCATCCTAAAGGACAACAAATGTCCTCTTTACTTCCCAAAACTGTTTGACGATAACAAAGTAAACATCAAAAGCCTTTGGGATCTAGTAATAAGACTCAATTAGTATGTATATATGACCCATTTTTTGTACTTCATATTAGTCTTTGATATGTGCTTTGATGTGATAAGATAGATTACTTAAATATATATGAAAATCGGGTTATTTGACCTAATTTCTTTAAGGTCTTCAGCACCAATCCATTGTGGAGCCTCCTATTGTAACCCATTCCACTGGCCATTTCACACATTCAACACAATCAACACTTGAAGCAATCCATAACTTGAAGCTACTACCTACCTATGCATACCATGTGCACCCAAATGCAATAAAATCCAACAAATCAACTTAGTCACATATAAAAGCCCTACTGGTCCACCCATTTTTTTCTCTAAATAATCAGCTTTATTGCCTGGTAATTCCCAACATCCATTTCACTGCCAAGCCTTCAGACTATATGCAAGCTTGTTCTTTTGTTTTATAAATTATGATAGCTGATATGAGTACAAATAAGAAGAGATACCAATAAAATGGGTGCTTGCGACCACTAATTTGGAGGCACAAGTAGGATTGTCCGAGAAGAGTAAACGGAGAAGATGGGGCAATAACAACTGTTATTTTTTGAAGAAAAATTGAAGGTTCAAGGAGTAACAAGGTAAAGGTAGATCAAGACATCTTCATGTCATTTTGTATAAGATGTTCTCTTTACAGCTATGTTTTGTTTTACAGCTAGCTAGCTTACTTGATTAGAGGGAATGCTAATTAATTTTATTAGGAATTTTTCGTTTAATTTGGGATTAGTTGGTCTCTTGATTACATGGTATAAACATGTCGTTTGACTAATTAGTAGTGTGCAAGTTGGCTTCACTAATTATACGCTTAGTGTGATTATTGGAATGGAGTTGCGCTTGCACATATTAGATCTTATGGACTAATATGATGGTCATATGATAGTTGTTACAGTTATGGTCATTTGTTGAATACTTTGTGCTAATTATATGTTTGTAAAGTATGAATGATCCATGCCAATTCGATAGATTGTGCAATGTGTGAATGTTTCATGCTAAATATTAAATAATGTGCGCCAACTAGTTGTTATAATTCATCTTTACTTCTGAACTAATGCAGGTGTCTAGTTTCCTAAGAGACCAATTAATTTCAAGTTATCAACGGCATCTAATATTACCAAAATTAATGGTGAAATTGAATCATATATTACCCGCTTTGATTGAATCTCTCGTATGTCGTTGGTGTCTAATTTTTTTTTTGTCATTTAATGCAGTTTAATTAGTCTACATATATAGTTTAATTTACAAAAATTCCAATTTCAATTTTCACAATTGAGTTGGTTTAGGAAATTATTACATGGAGTAATAACCATGCGAAATCAACACTTGAATAGTAGCTAATTTGCGATAACCTTATATACTTGCAAATAATTAGTTTTATTTTATAAGTTAAAAAATCCATCCAAACAATGTGTCAGTAGCATTAGTATAGACCTCTTTCTTGCTACATTCGTAGCAAGCGTACTACTAGCTGGATAAGAACATAAGTGGAATACTCACATTGGGGGAAAAAAAAGGAAGTGGGGATCAACACTTAGGTCTCAAGCAGTGTTTTGCTTGCGATCCCATTGTTGGCCTTGGGTATTCTCCGTAGGCAACATCGGCTTCAAGAGACATTAGCCCACCATGTACATACAACAGTTCCCCGTGTTAGCACCATCCACTGGCCCTACTAGACTAGCGAAATCATGGTGACTGCACAACAAGTATCAAGCTTCAATTGCACTCCCAAATGCTTCATAGAGAATTTAGCATTTTTCAATCTCAACTTCAAGTTCTTCTAAAACCCCAATTACATGAACTTAAGACAAACTTAAATTAGCCTCAAGACCAGAACACTCTAAGAAAATGGTGCATTGCATCTATGATATACTATGCAGTGTTTATCTAACTTAGAACAACAATATATCATTAGCAAATGTGAGATAGTTCAAATTGATACCCTTGAACCCTATGTGGTATGTGAATTTAGCATCAGTTCTAACAAGCTTGATATTTCTAGATAAATATTTGGCGTAAATAACCAAAAGTAAAAGGGACATAGGATCCCTTTGCCTCAACTATGTTTCACTTGTGAAGAAAGACAAGCAATGTACCATTATAATTCAAAGAACTTGATGCATATCAAGGTCCCAATATCTTTCATCCTCTCAGACATAAATCCCAATTACCAAAGTCATATACTTTGTTTATGCCAATTTTATAATGCATTTGAGCGGTGGATTCTTATAGAATTCCTAATCAAATATGACTCAATCATATTATTGTGTAGCACAAGCTATCCTTGATTAAAGCATATTGATTAGCCGTAATCACCTGAGTTAAAATCACCTTCAGTTTATTATACACCAATCATGGAAATACATTCTTATAATGTTTAACAAGAAGAAATTTGTCTACATTAAGATGAACACTTAGTTTGGAGTTCGAATCTTGGTATCAATGTAATAATTGTGGATAATATTGCTTCAAAGTAGGGTAAAAAAATCCAAAATAACAAACAATTTTGTTAAGTATCTAAAATTTTTGTTATTTATATTTTTTACCCATTATCAAAAAAACAAGCAAGAATATTTGCAACTTATTCCCTACCTCTAAATACTTTGTTATTTGCTTTATTCATCATGATTTAGTTTATCATTGGTTAAGTGATTATTTGAACCGGCATTAAAGCCATGTCATCAGAGAGTAATCAAGTTAATTAAGATGGTTAACACTCCTTGCTCCTCTTTTATTTTATGGGAGTTCCAAAATAAGGTCTCTTTTTACTATTATTGGTACTAATAATTTTTTTTCCTTTTAAACATTATGGAAACCACAACAATTAAAGATGTTCCCTTAAAAACTTATATTATGCAGGCAGAACAAAAATTATAGGACACAAAGAGTAATTGGGTAAACCAATTAGTTGTATTTAATGATTGAATCATTGTGTAATTGTCTTGCTCCAAATGATTCACGTATTGCACACTCCCCAAAAAGATCTACTTCTTCAACAAAATTATGTCATTGATATAGTTTTTAGATTAGAAGTAGAATTAACAAAAATTAAGATTAAAGTATAATGAGGTGAAGAAACAATTGTTATTATCACCTTTTCTTAATCAATGAAGTTAGACATAGTAGTAAATCAGATCTAGATATTAGTATTATATTTCAACATAAATATCCTTTCTAAAACCCCCAAAAAAAATCATTCCCATTGCAGGATATCAAAATCAAAAACAAAGTAGAGAAATCCTCTGAGAAATTATCTAAAAAGAAAGAAGAGAAAGAGGATGGAACACAAGCAATACAATTTAGAAAAGTTATAAAATATGTTTAGGAAAGAGCAAACTCCAGAAGAGCTTTAAAAAGATCATGGGTGCAACAGTAGACAAAACTAGGAGTATACTAGGTGATAACAATGAAGAGACAAATAATCTTCAGATAGAAGAAGAAATATATTTATAAATGAACCTAATTAAATTAGAAAATTTGGATGCTATTCTTTTAGAAGAAGTTATGAGAAAATTGGATTAAAAAATATGAAAAAGTGCTAGCTAGAAGTGAAGTCAATGAAAAAGTTCAGAAACTTAACATTGATAAGTTTGAATCCAATTTAGTTAATAACGTAATTCCAAAACCTAAAGAGCTTCATGGATCATCTAGAAGAAATACCCACTCGTGAAACCTATATATGTTCTAGCAGGATAAACAACAACCTTTTTCTTTGGGTTCATTCTAAGAAGAACTACATATCTTGAAGAAATCATCTTACCACAATTAGATAAACAGGTTATATATATCCTAAACATCTATAGAGCTCGTAATAGAAAACAAATATTTGAACATTGAAAGAGAGGTATGAATAGTGTTCTGAATTTGAATATCATGTGAATTGCTAGAAATTTCCTCAATTATATCGAACATAACTTTTCTAGTATGTAGCTGATTTCTATGACCATTGGACAGTGAAGATAAAAATGTGTTAAGAATGATGGAAATAGAAGCTGCTACTTTGAAAAATTATGTAAGGAAATCAAAATTGAATTCATTGGAGCTAAACTTGATTGTAAAGAAAAGACTAGAGAATGGAAGAGGAAAAAAAATATTAATATAGAACTCTGGCTCATGAGTTATCTACAAAATTACATTGTTAAATTTAGTCAATGTTATTACAAAATCGGGCATAATGAAACCAATCTTGGATGTTCTATGACAAATTACATTATCCCATAAGTTCTCTAATTAATGAAAATATGTTTCTTGGCTTGAAAAGGCAGATCTCATTGTTATACTTCGAATAAGAGTCTCTTACCGAAGAAAATGTATTAATGGCCAATGTCTTAGTCTTCAGAAACAAAAGAATTTGAAGGAACAATTTCTAACTTGTTAGAAAACTCCTTGTCAATGGGGAAATGAATCTCAAAAGAGAAGAAAGAGAAAATTTTATAAGAAAAAAAGCTTTAACGAACAACAAGGAGATAAATATAAGTAAAAGTATTATAATAAGCCAAGTCCCAAAAAGCAAACATTTTTTAGAAAAGCTTCTCATTGTTCTACAGGAAAATATAATTGTAAGTTTTAGTCATGTGGAGAAGCAGAGCATTATGCAAATATACTAAAATAAGAAAAATAACAAGCTTATTTGAAATTTTAGGTAGTTTAGACTACTTTGAACTTAGCGAGAAAAATCAATAGATCTTGCCTTGAAAAACAACAGAGGAATTGTTGAGATAGCAGCGAAAGATGAATATCAAGAAACCAGTCATTATAATGGAAAGTAGCTTAATTAGTCTTTGTAGACCTTCAAGCAGAAGAGTTCACCATAAATAATGAAAATGAAGAGGTTAAAGAAAATTGTGTCCTTCCTATAATATAGAAAGATATGATCTATAAAAATCCATAATTCAGTTAAAGAGTAAGTATGTATATCAAATGATGGAAGGAGATCTAGAGATAAAATATTATGAATTGAATGTGGGAGACGCAAATCTCATTGATTAGGGAAATGCCCTTAAGTATAATAGTGTTAGAAAGTACGAGTATATCCATGTTGAAAGTNNTCAAGTTCAAATAATACTATCACAGTAATATGAAAAAGATAAAACACTTTGTGTTTTGCCTCTGATATTAGGAATACCAAATTACCAGAAGGATCAAAACCAATTTCTATACTGGTTCACTAGGATTTAATCAACGACCTGGATATTATGTAAACTAAAAGATGGATTTGCCAAAAATAACCTGTCCCTTAAGACAAAAACACTAGGGATGGATATGAAGAGAGAAGGCTACCTACTGACGATAATTTAGAAACTAATCTACAAGTCAGATAATACTATAGATCCAAAGACTAAAGTAACGATGATAGATGTAGAAAAATTTGAAATCTTACTCCAATGCAAAAAATTCAAAGGATAACATCCAATCCACTAGATATAAAATTGATAGGTCTTAGATAACTAAATTCACCAGTCCTACAAAAATTAACAAGAAAAATGTAATAAAAATTGATAAATATGAAAAAATTACCATTAAACCCCAAAAATCAAGAAGTATGAGTACAAGATTAGAATAGGAGAATGATCTTCATCAACCAAAGAAGAAGTTAAAGAAGATAATACAATCAATATGAACAGTGAAATAGGCCAAACCAGTTTTGAACCTGCAACATATAGTGTAGAGTGTAGACCGAAGTATGAGTTTGGATATTTAAAAAAATCATTGGATATAAGATGAGATCTATTAGTGAGTTGATTTATGAGAATGAATTAGTCAAAACAATGACTATGGAGACATATTGTGCACTTCCCAAAACTAATCATAATAGCAACTATATCCGATAAGCATATACTTAGAGGGATATAATAGATATGAATTATGTACCTATACAGATAGTGGTTATTTTATCTATTTTGAAAAACGATCACTATTCCCGAAATTAATGTGGAATAAAGTTAAGAATCCTTTATAATGAGAATAACTAATAATAGCATAATGAGTCACAATGAAGTCATAGAAGGATTCTCTATGGAGATGAGAGGATTGATAAAACTCCATTTTGACCATATTTTAGCCCCTATTTGACTTCCTTTCTCCCACGTTTTCACGTTCAATCGTGTTAAGAAAGGATCAAATCGGCTTCCTTTGACATACATTTTACTTATATAGCATCCTTCTTTATTTTCAGGGACTTTGTCAAAGAAACGGAAAGATAGACGATATTTAGCAGAAAGGAGCGCTAAGGAAGTGAGTTAAAGCCTCGAAAAAGGCTGCCCAACGTCGTACGGGAGTCCCAAGGATCAAGCATGGTAGCATAGCTGGGTCACGGCACAAACGACCGGCCAGCCAAATGGCATGGCCTGGCCATGCCATATGGCACGCCCATGCCAAGTGGCACGCCCGTGCCAAGTGGCCAGTCCAGGCCGGTTGTGCCGGTTACTTGGCATGGGCCCACCTACCTCAAAGTACAACCGTACCTCCCCTGCCTCACGTTGCGACTTAAATTTTCCTCCAGGGTTGTTTTGTGGATTATTCAGTTTTCTTTTGGCAGACTTCGTTTTTAGGCGATTTTTAGGTTTTGCTTGAGAGTTTATTTTCATACTTTTGGATGACACTGTTGGATTGAAGTTTATTCTATCTTTAATTCATTCAATTAATTCCAGGTTCTTTTCTCTCAATTCTCCTCTCTTATTCTTGATTATTTTAGGGTTTGTTATGGTCATTGAATTGAATGTTGCGATTGTTGTTATGAAGATGACTTTAGGCTAAATCTCCTAACTTGGGTTGGGATTAATGCCGACTATGCGTTGTTGAATTATGGATTAGCCCCAACCCTTACTTTCCCCTTATTTGTTTGCTATTTCTACTATGCACACCACATACTCGATAAATTGTTTGAAAGAGCATTCATCCATTTTTACTAGGGTTTAGGGGAATGTTGAGAGACGAAACCTTTACTTAGTGCGACTTAGTAGACAATTAGGGTTTTAATATGAAAATAATTAAGATTCTAATTGAGATTCGAGATTGTAAATCTTGCAATCCTTCGACTTTTAGTCCCATGAGAATGGGTGATTATAGTTGTAGGATTAGTCTTCGACCCTTGAGAGAGGGAGGAGATGGGCTTAACTGACAATCTAACCACTCGTAATGCATGCTTGGGTTTGTTTGGCGGGGTTAATGATTGATCCACTGGCATAGTCGTGCTGTTAATTCCAATCTAAGTGTTTATCTTTTTGCTGTTTATTTCACTACTTGGTCGTTAGAATTTCCCTTAGTTTAATCCTCAATCAACAATTGTGATCGCCTAGATTGAGTAATCTAATTAGTTCTAGTAATTGGAACCAAGTTCCCTGTGGAATACGACCTATACATGCCGGGTGCCTGCGGATTCTCTATGGAGATGGGAGGATTGCAATGCATTGTATCGTCTATGGAATCCTGACCAACCCCCTCATGATATGATTATTGGAAATAATATCCAAATGTTATAATTTCATACACACAAACCATAAGCCAAATCATATTCACCATAAATGTTCACTATATTCTCATTGATAAATTAAGGTAGACTCT
>NCQT01127988.1:8718-20121 GCA_002740465.1 Stenocereus thurberi
GTGAACTACTATAAAGCCTGAAGAGCAAGGAGGACTGTTCAAGTTGGATGGCTGAAGCCTGTTAGCTTTGGGCTGCGATTTGGATCATTCAAAGATCAAGATAAGGTTAAGTAGATAAGTGATAATTGCCTGTAAATTACAACGCAAAACTGAAAAAGTGGTAATTAATGCACAAAATTATCAAAGAAGAGCTTTCTGAACTAGGATCTCAGAAATGCTTCTTACTTAATCCAGAAATCCAGTGAGTCTCAACTGACACGCATTACATGTCCTACATCTTCACTGCTGAATATGATGGTATTAAAGATCAGCTAGTAGAAACAGAGAAGACAATTCTAAAGCTCGTTGATTGTGGTGGGAAATTGATGCAGCATCTACAGCTGGTTCGATATCCGATGGAGGAAGCGAAAGAAGGAGGCGATGCTCAGAACAAGCACAAAGGATGTCATAGAAAATAGGGAGGTCGCAGCTGGATGTGCAGAAGATACATTTTCTACTGATGAAGCTTGACAACATCAAAGCGGGCAAAGGTAAGGCCCAGGCACCCGAGTGGAACACTCGGATCCTCCTCCGGGACTCTGTGGTCAGGCAGGTAGATCAATGCCCGTTTTTGTGGGTCTGTACGGCCTTCTACCATGGATTATTGAGGTTGATAAATATCTATTCTGTTAGGATTCCAATTGAACTGTTAGATGGGACTCATGTGTTCTGTTTTTTCCGCTGTCATTTAGGACTTCTTGAAGTTACACATAATATGCCGCCTGGTTTTTCTGGGAAGAGTCTCAGGAAGTTGGCCGAGGAAATTGGTGTGCTCATGATTTCATTATTGAATGTTCTGGTGAGGGACTGAGGGAGAGTGCATTATTAATTCTTATTATTCCTGTCATAAACCAGACGTTAATGAAGTGAACAATTACTTGTTCGTATTCAACTAATCTTATTTGCAGTACAGTGACTGTAAAACTAGAAAATGAACATAAAAATACAGAAACAGGGCAAAAGTCAAGTAACTGCTCAGACGAGATTTTATTGATGCTAGTTGCCAACCATAATGCCCAAGAAATACACATAAGTACATATGCAACTATGTAAGACAAGCTAAAACTGACTTTATGCTAAGATACTATTGCATACGAAATCAAACACATTACCTTTTGCCCGGGCGGGGGGGAGGGGGAGAATGTTCAAATCCCGTGCCTTGGTGTTCCTTGTGATCTTTTCCTTGGTCTTCTAGCCTTCCAAAAGCCGCCATGAACCATTCGTGGTTCTGTTCAGTAATGTATTTCCCGACAGCACAGCCAACTGCTGATGCAGCAACGCAGCCCAAGGCTCTGATGACCTAATCAATCATGTCGGAGTCTAATTCCTCAATGCCAGTTACACTAGGCGGTGTTAATGGTGATTCATGCATATTTCCGCCCTTCTTTGGCCAGAAGAGTTCCATATAATCCTTGATTTCCATTGAAAGAGCTGTAATCAAAAGCATCAAACTGTTTTCCTTGGGGGATTGGGCCTAATAGAAGTTTGTGGAACACGAAAAAGATCTCAAGTTATGTTTAATTATGTCAGCTCATCTGGGATCACTCCTGAAAGCCTATTCACAGATAGGTTCAAGGATTCAAGGTCTGCTATGTTGGACAGGGATGGCGGTATTCGGTATTCTGCCCCCAAGATGATTGTTGAATAGGTTGGCTTGAACCCCCCTCAGATCATCGATGCAGTCTGATTGAAACCAGGATGTCAGAAAAGATAGGGAGGTTGCAGCTACTGATGAAGCTTGGCAACAACAGCAACCACCTCTATGGTCTTTAGGTAGTCCAATTGAACAGTCTTAGATGGTATTCATGTATTCTATTTTCTATCCTTTAGGATTCCTCATTAAATATTCCCGGAGAGGGAGGGTGAATTCTTATTGTTACAACTCTAAACAAGAGCTTAATAAAGATGACATTGATTATTTGCTATTAAATTGATCTTAGTTTGTAAATTTCCAAAGACAATTCTCATTGTAATTCATTAAAAAAAATTCAAAAAAATCGGTCTTCTCCATGATAGATTACATCATTTGCAATATCTTTATACATACATATATGACGCAGATCACACTAAGAGTGACCCAGCTAAACAGCTCAAAATCAACGTGACGTTATAATGGTTGTTAACTAGAAAATACCATAAGAATAAAAGATAGGACAAGAATTGAGAAACTAGATCAAACTAGATTTTGTCAATGCTAATCATTGTCCATTACAACTCGCTCTTGAGGTGTATAGAAACTTTTAAACTTCCGGAAATCTTCATCATTTACTATGTGTAAAGATAGCACAAAAGTAATCTATGTGTACATTAGGCTACAAGCTGAGCAGTTTAGTAGCCATTATAGGAAAACACACAACATTGAACATTCCTTGCAAACCATATGCAACAATACAATAGTAGACGCAGCCGCACACACCACCAACCCGAAAAAAAAAAAAAGAAAAAAACAACAGTGGCAAATACAAATTATGATAAGATACACTGCATATAAAATCAAACACATTACCTGGGGAAGATGGTGTTTTAATTTCTCATGTGCCTTGGTGCTCCTTGCAATCTTGTCCTCGGCCTCCTGTTCTTCCTCCTGCCAAACGTCTCGACAAACCATTCATGGTTTCGATCCGTAAAGTACTTCCCAATAGCACAGCCAACTGCGAATCCACTAATATAACCCGAGGCTCTGATGGCCCAACCGATCACATCGGAGTCTTCTTCCTCATTGGTTGTTATGATGGGTGGCGTCGATGGTGATTCATGCATATTTCTACACTTGTTGGACAGTAGACTTCCACACAATCCCGGATTCCCATCGAAAGAGCTGTTATCAAAAGCATCAAACTGGCTTCCTTGTGGGATGGGGCCTACCAAAAGATTGTGGGACACATTAAAGACCTCAAGAAATGTTAATTTGGTCAGGTCCTGCGGGATCCCTCCTGAAAGCTTGTTTATAGATAGGTCCAGTGATTCAAGGTCTGTTATGTTGGATAGGGATGAGGGTATTCTACCCTCAAGATTATTGTTGGATAGGTTCAGAGCTTGAAGCCCCCTCAGTTCGCCAATAGAGTCTGGAATCCTGCCTGTGAAGTTGTTGCTTGAAAAATCGATGACCCGGAAGACAGTCAATATCCTTGTGTACAACATGTCGTTGCCTTTATTTGTTATGATGATCGAGTAATCGTATTTCACAGGCAACACATCAAAGTGACCCGCTATGGTCCAATCCAACTCAATTACTGTTCCAGATGTGTTTGACTGGCCTTCTTCGACAATTTTCATGCCATTCCAAATCTGAAGGAATTCAGACGGTAAATCACCACTATGAAAATTGTGGGAGAGATCAATGATTCGCAGAGATTGGAAATGACCACTAATTTTTGATCTGTCCATTATCCTGCCATGAAAATTGTTGTGTCGCAGAACAAGAACTTGAATTTTTGGAAGACTTCCGAGCCATGACGGGAAAGTGTCATTGACACGATTTTGGCCAATGTCGAGCACCACAAGCATACTGCAGTTGACCAAGGATCTAGGAATTCTACCCTCTAGCTGATTTTGGCTGAGATTAATCATCTTCAACTTACATGATTTGCGGTATGAACGAGGAATGATGCCGTAGAAGTTGTTGCCTCGCAAATTCAACATCACAAGTGAACGGGAAAGCTCACTAATGCAGTCGGGAATCTGACCACCCAAGTCATTGTTAGATATATCAAGGTATTTCAAAGAGCTCGCATGGCATATTTGCCAAGGAATGCTTCCTGCCAGTCGATTGTTGGAGACTTGATAGATTTGCATGGAAGTTGGTGGTATGGGAAGCGACCCTCGTAATTGATTACTGCTAAGGTCTAACATCCCCAAATAATTCCATGGAAGCATCTTCACAGGATCCTCAAATGCTGTTAAGAAGTTCTGGGACAGGTCCAACGTCTGTAGGCTCTCTCTGGAGATGTTCAGAAACCATTGAGGTATTTGGCCATGAATCTGATTATGGCCCAGGCTCACTGTTTCTAGGTCATCCTGACCACGTAAAAATTGTGGGAAATCTGCCAAGTTGCATGATCTGAGGAATAAGCTGTTGAGCTTAGGGTATGATTTGTTGGTGGCAATATCTTCAGGAAATGCTAGATTGACACCATCTAACCCCAAAAGTGTCAAAAATTGAAGCTTCAAAAAGGGGTCGAAGTTTCCGTGCAAACCACCGTTGTTTGTGAAAGATAACTCTTCAAGGTTTATTAGTTGGGAAATCTCTTGTGGTATTGGACCGGTTAAATGATTTTCATCAAGATACAAATGCCTTAATCTAGTTTGATTCATGAGCCAAGGAGGGATTTGACCTATTAGTTGGTTTTCTGAAAGACACAGAAATTCAAGCCTTGTGAGGTTGGAAATAAAAGAAGGGATCTCAGTGGCTAAATTCATGCCTAGGAGGGCGAGCATCATGAGTTTGTTTAGATTAAACAATAGGGAATGAAGCTGCTGAGGTCCATCCAAATTGAGATCAGAGAGACCCAGATGTTCAAGTTGTGTTAAATTTGCGAGGGAGAAGGGAATGTCACCGGTAAAACTGTTGTCAATGAGGCCTAATCCAGTGAGCTTTGTGAGGTTGCCTAAAGAAGATGGGATTGACCCTGAGAAGCCACAGTCGGATAAGTCGATTGTTTCCAGATGAGCAAGTCGCCCAACGGAAGGGGGCACTTCCCCAGAAAATGCGGTCGTGGCCACATACAGTTTTCTAAGGCGGCTTTTTGGTTGGAACTCAGGGAGGAAACCTTCAAGAGCAAAGTTTCTACTCAAGTCAAGATATTCAAGGTGTGGTAGGCCGGAAATACTCGACGGAAATTGACCACACAAATTAGACTCTGTCAGCGAAAGATATTCTAAGGCGGTGAAGTTTGTCAGGATGGTGGGAACCGGGGAGGATATGCCAACTGAGTCAAGATTGAGGTAGGTCAAGTGAGGTAAGTTTCGAACCAACCTCTCAAGGCTAGGATCCTTGAGTCTGAGCCGGCTTCCAGTTGAAGGATCATCATTATGAGAAAGATCGAGGACAGAAAGCCTGGACAATTTTGAAACTTCTAATGGAACTTGACCACTGAATATTGAATAGGAGAGGTTAAGGCTTCTCAAGTGAGTAAGCTGACCGACTTCAGAAGGGATAAGAGAATAATTGAAGTGATTGTCATTGAGTCTAAGCTTTTGGAGACAGGTAAGGCTAAAGAGGGTGCTGTTCGAAGGGAAGGTCCCATACAGGCAACTGTGACTGAGGTCGAGCCCAATCACATGGCCCGTCTCCTCATCACATTCGACACCGTCCCACGAGCAGCAATCCAGGCCATTTGCCCATGATTTCACCTTCGGATAGGCAGATGAAGAACTAGAAGCAGAACAATCTATGAGGAAAGCCTGCTTGAAATGGAGTAAAGCAGACCTCTCGTGATCAAGGCACGATGGGCGAATAGAGGAGGGAGAGTGAGCGAGAGTTTGNAGTGAAAACATATGAGCAGAACATGCTAAAATAAGCAAGAAGATGAGCGAGTATTTATGACACTGCCAAGAAACCATGGCATGCACAGGTGCAGAGTATTGTTTCATGTAAATTGGTTGGTTTTCAGAATGCTTGGTTACTTGCCTAGCCCTTAAACGCAATGGAGGGCTTTTATAGGCCAACAAAGGCATATGAATTTGGGCTGTAGTTAGAGGTGCTAGTGAGAGTGACTGGAATAATTTCTTTGGTGCTTCGTGTGGTACAAAGAAAACCATGGCTTGGGAGGGAGACTTGACGCAGACCAAGAGTCCTCAGCAAGTCACTCTGTTCACAGATAAACTTAGGCCCCAGCACAACTATCTTTATGAGGTCAACTTTGGTCGTCATTCGCTTGGAAAAGGCTCTTTAAAAAGCAGGCATTTACCTTACCTTTTCCACAAGTGCATAATTTCCTTAGCACTTCCTTAAGTACAAAGAAACTAAGGCTAGCTAGGAAGGCCTAATACAACATGGTAACTTAGTTTGAATCGAATTCAATCCAAAATTATTGAAATATCAAAACATGAATCCTATATAACACTACCTAATTTTGATACATAGATGACATGAATTGGCTTTAGCGTAACAGCATGTTATTGTTTATTTTTGGGTAAATTTAACTTATGTGAAAACATACGTGAAATTAATCATTAATACACCCATAAAATAATTTTACAAGATATTAAACACTTTCAAATTCAAAAGAGAAGTCGTTATAAGTAAACCTCTAACAAAAATGGCCCACAATTCAAAGGCACTGATAATTTGATAAAATTGAAGTCCAATTTGCTATAATTTAAAGTTGTGGATAATACATTATTGGCCTAAACAAGGTGGCAATAATTAATGTAATGGATCCAATATTATTTGTATACAAGTTATTGCCAAATATCTCGGCTCAATTTCGCCTACATTGACTTTTGCACCTCACTTTGCAACAAAAAAGAAAAGAAAAAAAATATTGGATCAGGTTAGAGTTGAATGTTGGATTAACTTAATTAGCATTTAGATGGCTTTGTTTGCTTAAGCTTGAAACTGGAAAGGTGCGAGTTGATACAGGCAAGGAGAGGGTTAGACCATGCCTCACTGTGTGCATGAAATGCTGCAAGGCCAGGCCCACAAATGCCCTTGATTAATCTCAGCTCACACTAATTAATGATTTAATTATGAGTAAGAAACTTATAATTAATGTCCTGTCCTTAATCTTATATATCCTTAATTTCTAAGTTAATTGTGCTTGATTATATCATTGTACTTCAACGTTATTACTCCTATAAAATAAAATAATATTGAGCTTCGGAAACGACATGTTTCTTTCCTGAAATTATATGACTTAGTCATTTTCAATTCGATAAAAGTTAGGAGCAGCAACAACAGAGGTAAAGAAGGCGTGCAGCAATTATACTCAAATGATTTGGACACAACAGGAGGAAAAATATAGATTATTGGTGTGGAGGTACGAATGGATTTGCGTCTTGGAAGGTAGAAGATTTGCCAATTAACAGAAATTTAAATGAATCAATGAACATAGGCTTCGCCATATTTGAGACTTACGTAGGATTACAACTCAAAATAAGAGTTTTTGGAGGCAGATTTATGTTTGTTGAACTTTTCTTTATCAATTAGACGATTCATCATTTGGCCCCTACCAATGACACTTACGTGATATTTGGTTGGATGTAAAAAAATCTTATATAATGCAAACAAGTTTGTAATTGTATTTTCATTGAATTTTGTGATTGCATGACAAGTATTGTAAATAAAAACTACCTTGTGATTAATTACTATAAACTATGCAATCATAATTGCATTACGATTTACAATGTCATTATATTACATCCAGTTAAACATCAGTTTAACAATTGCTCCTTACTACCTACGTCAGATTTGTATACTTAGCTCATTTCCCAAGAGTAGGAGACATTGTCAAAGATGTATAAAAAGGACTGAATTTGAATATTTGATATTTTAATCTAGTTATATACACACATATAATTAAAATATATGTAATTTAGAATTTGGATGCTTGGTAATGGAACATGTTGGTCTAATATCACGATGAAATTGCGCAAATGAATATACCGGACTAACACGAAGTGTAGAAAAAGATTAAGGCACTAATAAATGTGTATTCATTAGTCTTTAGACCGATGCTACACACAAGTTTGTTTTAAAATTTTAGTTAAAATATTTTTAGAAATATTATAATTAATATTACGATTTAAATTTTTACAAATAATAATATTAACATATTTTTATTTTATTTTTTTTATTTATTGAAGTAGTTGAAAATACAGTATTCGTTATGATGATTTTAAATCACATATTGTTTAAATTTTTATTTTTAAATAAAATTTTAATAAATGCTTAACAGGACATGTGTTACGATGACAGCGCTCGAACTCACATATATATATATATATGACATAAGAGCTTAGAAAAATTTAATGTAAGTTTTATTTAAGAAAATACGGAAAATTGAATTTGAGTTTAAGTTGAGTTGTGAGATTTAATTTTATTTAGTTGTGGCTAAAGATTTTTTACCAAAAGACTTCGAGAATGTTCGTTAACAATAGCTGTTTGGGAAAAAATAGCTATTTGAGATTATTTAGTTGCTTTGACTAAATCAAACAGTTACAGAATGTTTGATAAAGAACTGTTTGCAATAATTGTTTGGCTCCAAAAAACTCTTTTTGAAAAAACTATTCTCATTAGCTTTTTGAGAAGAGTTTTTTGTAAAAATGATAAAATTGTCCATAAGTTTGAAAAAATTGCACATATTTTGTTAAAAACTAATTCATAAATAAGGATATAAATGATAATTTACCAACATATTTTTTAGAAACAGCTAGTTTTTACCAATTTTTTTTCTAAAAACAGTTTATTCAAACCATTAATATAAATAGCTAATTGAAATAACTAACAGCTAATATGAACTGCAGTGGCGTAGCCATCGTGGGGTTAGTGGGTTCACCCGACCCCCCTCTTCAAAAAAATAAAAAATAAATATATGTCAGAAAATTTTAAAAATTCGAAGTTGAGAATATGTATTATGTTTGTTGAAGAGGAACATGAAAACCGTGATACCTTGGTGGTCCAGCGCTTGGCTTTGTGTATCAGCGGTTGTACGTTTGAACCTCCTCATTCCCATATTTATTTTTTTTAAAATTTTTTTGTTTTGTCTTTAAGCCTAGAATTGGCCTGTTCTTCGGTCTTCGCCGCTGCTTGCTTCTGTGCTTTGCCCCTTTCTGGTCCTGTTCTTCGTCACTCACGTTACTCACAAGCATTCACCAATTCGGTAATCCCCCACCACCGCCGCCCACGACCCACTTACACCGCGTCGATCACCCGCCGCCCACGACCTAACATGTCTCTCCATTCTCCAAATTTGTGAGTTCTCAAATCTGAATTTGTAGGTTTCATTTCAATTGTGTTGCAGGTTAAATATGAATTTGTAGATTAGTTTGATACTTTGATTTCAATTCTCATGTTTGATGCTTGAAGCAAACACCGTGGGCGGATTTTGGGTTTGCTTTGCTTGATTCTAGGGTTTTGCCATTTATTTCAATTGTTGGATACTTGGATGCAATTGTTGGATTTCAATTGTTGGATGCAATTACAGTGTTTTTGATCATTTATCTTGTATGCTAATTTATCATTGATTATAGTTTAGGGGTCTCATAAGTGTTTGATTTATATGTTTAATTTTAATTGTAGGTCAAAATGTATAGATATTTCAAAAAGATAGGTAACGAATGCTCGTCGTTACCTTCAAGTTCGAAATTCAAAAACTCGCCGTTTAATTTTATATTGTGTACTATTAATTCCGACCCTCCTTTTTAAATTTCTTGGCTTTGCCCCTGATAAACTGCTAACAGCTATGCTAATAGATGTTTATCAAACAGGACCTTCATCTTTCTTTGTTCATAGGATCCCTTTTGTTTTCTTTTTTTTTTTTTCCCCTTCCGATAAAAATTGTTGGATTGTCGGGTCACGCTCCACCTCTCGAGGCCCAACCCAGACAGCAGTTATTGCTAAACGGGCAAAATGCTAGACCCTGCAAAACCCTAAAACGGAAGGATTTTCCCAGAGACTCGAGATTTGAATTTTGAAGCAAACATCCAACTGGTGAATGCCAATGGAGGATGAGTGCAACACTGAAACTAATGGAACCCATTTGGAGCAGAGAGAAACGGAGGACGCCCATTTCATGGATGAGAGAGCATCCAACTCTCCTACTGAGGTCGCTCCTGCCCTAATTGCGGTTCATCCCTTTGATGAATCAGTTGCAGTCGCAGTTGGACCCGAAATTCGAGTATTTGATCTCGGGTAATCCATTTGTTACTTCAATAATCGTTTTCTGCTGATCCCTGATGAAAATTTCTGAAATCTCTATCTGGGGTTAGTCATGGCTGTAGAATCTTATGAATTTTGGTTTGAGCAGCTAAAATTTGATGAAAGTTTATTTGAACTGAAATTCCTGGCATAAGAACTCAGCAGGATTGATACTTTAGAGTTTAGAAGTACTCACCATTGAAGAAAATGTTGAAGATCTCTATTTTTTCTGTTTGTGAATTTTGTGTTCAAGCCCATTGAATCGCCTTTTATCAATTATAGTACTACTGTTAATGACAAGCAATCTGAGGTTGGATAAAAAATTAGGGTGCAACTGAAAAAGTCGGTTTCTTGAAGGCATGGGAGGAATAGGTTTCTCAAATCTTTAGTTTTGTGTCTTGCAGAAAAAATAGTTCAGTCTCCTTAGCAGATGACAGCAAGGAGATGCTGCACAAAGATTCTATTAGAGCAATGCGTTTTAGCGAAAGAGGGAAGCTTTTGGTGTCTGCAGGTGATGACAAACTCGTTAAGATATGGAGTGCAGAAAGTTGGAAGTGCCTTGGTACAGTGTAAGTGCCCCTTCAGCTTGTTTGCATCACCAACTAGTTGTAACCACTTCCAATGGAGAAATTTGATGGGATTGTTGGAGTCTTTACTATAAACCTTGCAAAAATGATCTGTTAGCAATTCGTCAATCACCTTGATGTTGTCCTTTGGGTTAAATTTACGTTAGGTATGTTTATGTATTGATCTGGTTGCGGAGTGGTATGTTAATCACTCGGATTGGCGCCTTACTGCGACTTCTTTGACTTTTTTTGCTTTGCTTACTGAATGGTCTTGATGGAACAGAAATTCAGAGAAGAGGGTCAGTGCAGTTGCTCTAAGCAAAGACGAACTGTATGTCTGCTTTGCAGACAAATTTGGAGTTGTTTGGGTTGTAGAGATTGCGGGCATTGCTGAAAATCAAGCTCTCTCAAATAGCAAGGCAGTTGCTGTTTTCGCACATTACTGTAGCATTATCACTAGTCTGGTATGTCAGTGATTGCTCTGCCGATGTTTTCCTCCTCATGTATTGGCTCTATCTTGTTTTGAAGCAGTAGTTGCTTCCTGCAGGAATTCTCACCAGACGGGCGATTCATAGTCAGCGCTGATCGGGACTTCAAAATTCGTGTAATCTTTCTTCATTCCCCTCTATTGAGCATTTTAGACTTTCTATTCCAAATTGGATTAACATGGAGTCTTTCCTTTGATAGGTTAGTGTGTTCCCCAATAACCCATTGAATGGAGTCCAGGAGATTCAAAGTTTCTGTCTTGGACATTCAGAGTGAGATTGTCTTGCTTCTTCACCCTCTCCCTCCTTTTCCTTATGGGAAGTTATAAGATAATCCTTCTCTTCTAGGTGCATGCTTTGTAGGATCATGCAGTGTATAATGATGGGAAGGTGTATCTTTCCTAGGAAGGCATTACATTGACATATTTACCCTTTTTTTAATTGAAATTTGTTT
>NCQT01127997.1:0-14760 GCA_002740465.1 Stenocereus thurberi
GGAGCATCATTGAGTATTTTTCTAGATTTTTATTCATTAGATTTTAATTATTGTAGCATTATTAAGATTAGATTTAATAAATTAGATTAGTAAAATCACTTAGGATTAAGCGAGCCTTTTTAAAACCATTTTTCCTCGTGGATCGATCTCTACTTCCCTATGCTATAAAAAGTGTTTTAATGACTGAAGTAGTGGTTAAATTTGTAGCTTTCAACAAGCTTAACAGATACATTATGAATTGAGTAAGTAATAGAGGTTTTAGGCCAAGAGAGATATATCTTGCTTCAAAATAGCATGGATTGCAACAACTTGGTATGATAAATATAGTTTCTGAGTCAAAAATTCTTTCCACTTCTCATATTTTATTCACAAATTCATTAAATATAGAATTCCACCCCAATGAGTCACTAAACTAAATAGAAGCTATTAAGCTCACTAAACTTGGTATTTTCTTTGTAAAATTCATAATTGATTCAATGCTCATAAACAAGCTCCCAATTATATACTTGCCTTCTTCTTTCTCATTAATCAAGCTAAAAACTCCATAAAAGTCCATAAATATTCATTTTTCCCTTAAATGACCTTACTTGGCCCAAAATATATAAAATGAGTGCATGATCAATCTTACTCAATCTTTATTATTGCTCTTTACATAATTACTCAAAATGCTTCCAAAAATTACCAAACTAAAAATACTCAACCAAAATTCATGAAATTTGATAGGAAATTCAAAAATAACATCAAAAATCTACAATAAAATTTTCAAAATTTTCCTCCAAGTATACGCTGTATAGAAATTACAATACCAGTCCAATTTGCACTAAAGCAGGTCGATTCACTTCAAAAATTCATGACTTTTACCCCTGACCCCAAATGGAGGCCTAACACCCTAATATAAAAGGATTAAGAAGTCTTGAAAAACTTTCATTTATAGTACAAAATATGATTCCCACAATAGGGTTCTCAAAATGGGGTTGGAATACAAGTGTGTTAGTTTTGATCGAACCTGCGCAGTTTCAGCAAAATAGTCATAACTTTTTCCACAAAATTCAGATTAAGGTGATTCAAAAGGCATCTGAAAGCTAACACACTGACTATCTACCCATCAAAAATACAATTTTTCAGTAGGTCGATCATTACCAATTTAATTTCAAAGTCACCCCTGTTTTTTGCCATTTTCAGCCCTCACTATTTTTGCTTTCTCCTTCTTTTTCACAAAACTCCTCACTTGAAATCATTCCAAATCACCAAAAATATCATCATAATCATCAATAAGACTAAAGATTATAAAATTATATACAAAACAATACAAGTTCATCACTTGACTTAAGCTAACTTGATCATGATAAACCCTAATCCTAACATGCTTCAAGCTTAATTCCACCATGGTCAACATCCCTAAAGTCAATAGAATTTGCATGATAACTTCTACTTTGATCTCAAGAGCATGAATCATAACTAAAATAATTATAAAATCAAAAATACATCATTCACAACATTAAATTTACTTTTTGTATCAAAGATCACACCAAGCAAGTAAAGTAAGCTCAAACTCATATTTGCTTAATTTTAAGTCACTTAAAACTCAAAAAAAATTGCATAATAACTATCAATTTGATCATATAAATAATAATCATATCTAAAATAACTTCAAAAACTCAAAATAGAACAAGTTAGGATTTTGGATATACCTTACTTTAGGCTTGAATAAGAGGGAGGAGGGGGCTGTTTTGAGTGATTTTGGTGGTTGGACATGATAGCTGGCAACAGGGGGAAGTCGAGGCAGTCGGGAGGTGGCCGGAAACCACCAAAAAAGACGGCAAAAGGGGCAGCAGCTACTGCCCCTATTTCATGCAGAGAAAGTGAGGTAGAGAAAGAAAAGAGAGAAGAGGAATGTGTGCGTGAGTGTTTACTTGGTTAAGAATGAATGAAAAATTACTTGGATGATTTTTTAAGCCTCCAAAAATATCTTTTTGCTAATTAAAATTAGTTACCAATAATAGCAATTAAGTTAATTTAATTGCACTAAATTTTTCGGACCAAAATTTAAGTCCAATAGAATTGGACCATAAATTGGGCCCAATGAATTGAGCCAAAATAAATGAATTCGAGACCAAATTTTCGCATAGCTAAAACTTAAAATTTTGTGACGATATGGAAAAAAATTTAACGCTCAGTCAAAATTATCTAGGTCTATTATCGATTCACTTGAAATTTAATTAATCAATGGAACTTAAATTAACAATCAATGAAACTTGAATTTCAAAATGAGATCCAAATAAAATATCCTCCAACCGGAATGATTAAATACGATAAATGAAAGCGAAAAATTTAAATGACATAAGCTAATTCGGTAAATATGCAAATTGACTGTAATTGAGTTAATAAACATGATTTGGTTAAACAAATAACCCTGAGTGATTAAGTCAATAAACATGATTAATTAAATGAATAAACATGATTAATTAAAAAAATAAATATGATTCAAATAAATAAATATGGGTTAGGGTTGGATTATTACAATCTTCCTCCCTTAAAGAGTTTCGTTCTCAAAGCTTATGATTTTGATCATGTATGCAATGTCATCTCGAGTATGGATAGTTGGTTTTCACTGCTTCCTTCCAAAAAGGTATGATTAGCCCAAAGTGTATAGTTGCTTAATCCTGTGGTTGAGTATCTAGAATTCTAGATCCTCAGTGACTTCACTGGCTCGATTACTTTAGCACAGAATTAATATTCTCTTCAAAAGAAAAACTTGTTACTGTAAATGAGGTATTCTACTCTACTGGTTGTCTGTCCTGACCAATAATAAGTATAAAAACCATTGCATTTCCTAATAAGTACTTTGATATTGACTCATAAAGCCCAATGTAACGAAGACTCAAATATTTCTGATATCCAGTCTCTTAGCACCCTTGACTAGAGAAGCCCTTTGGAATACTTTATATCTCATTTGAACTTTGATTGTCTCATTCTTTGATCAAAATGACCTTATGACTCTTGTGTAGTCTTTGTATCACCTTAGCATATACTTGAACTGTCTCATTATTCTCGATGCTTCTTCTAGCTTACTCTAATACCACTAGATATTGTTTGAGATTATACCCTTATCAAGAAGTCCTCATGTGATGTTCTTAATACACCACATGATCTTCTCTCATCAGACGAGTCTAAGATCTTCTCTAAGTCCGAATTAGATAATAGAATAAACATGGTCAGAGATAAAAATGATGGAATTTGTAATCAAGTGACTCATTAGGAACAAAAGAAATAAATAATGAGACTAGAAAGGATTTATGAAGGAGGGATTAACATTGGGTACTTAGAATAAAGATAACCATCGGTGTATCATGAATTCTGAAATATAATGCCACAAGAATTGTGTTTTATAAATATGGATCATAGAGGATCCAATAAATAATCAACAAAGAGAAAGATGGCTCGGTTATACTGGGGTTTAACTGATGAATTGGAAACAAGATGACAAGCAATGGAGCTTAAATCGGGTGACTTCATGGCCATAAGCAACAAGATAAGTGTAGTAGATAGGTGAGACAAGCAATGTGCAATAAATAGATAGATTGGATAAGCAAAGTACAATAGATAGACAAATAGATTGGACAAGCAAGGTGTAATGGATAGATAAATAGATTGGATGAGCAAAGTGCCAATGGATAGATAAATAGATTGAGCAAGCTACAATAGAAACATGCCTTTACTCATATGAAGCAAATTCGGGTACAACAATAAGATTAAATAGAGAATGCGGAAGTTTATTCATCAAAATGTAAGATATATGTGTAAAAGTTGAATTTCAAAATAAAGAGAGTAAGGGAATTATGACAATCGCAATCATCCACACCAATGGGAGTTGAATTACATTATGAATTTAGAACAAGTTATACAAGCTTATCATTATGAATAAATGAGATGTAAGATAGATGTCTGAATGAGCTTTCAGCGGAATGAACTATAACTCATAATCATAAAATAAAGATGGTGAAGGTCAAGAGCACTAGAATGTTAACGACCATATACACAACAACAACAACAACAACATCAACAACAACTCCCAGTATGGATCCCACTTTCACGAGGTTTTGGGAGATCCAGAGGTAAAAAACCTTACCTCGATCGGTAATCCTGCCCGTAGAGAGGCTGATTCCAAGAGACACAAAAAAATAAGATTTTGTGAAAATATTTTATAGAAAAAGGATTTTGTGAAAACATTTTATGGAAAAAAACTAAGGATAAGCCGCAGAGAATGAATTAAGAAATACGAAAAAAAATTAGGTGGCAGTAACTACATAAACATAAGTACAGTAAGGCAAAGAAAGATACTGTACCTTAACAAGCATAGGTAGGAAAACAATATCTCTTTTCAGACGCATGAACTACCTGCATGCAAACATGACCTACGAAAAAAATCACAACCAAATCCACTCTAGTGCGACCGAGTGACAACTACGAGGCTAACTCTCTGCTATATAAGATCTTAACCCTATCCTGCTATAGTCTCCTATCCTGAGCCATATCCTCCGTTGACCATACAACTTGTAAGTCCTCTCCAATTACATCGTCCTAACTCTTCTTTGGTCGTCCCTTCCCTCTTTTACCTTTGGGGATGTTAATTCTCTCACATCTCTTCACTGCAGCGTCCACACTCGTTCTTTTTATATGGCCGTTGACAACCATATAAAGTTGAACAAAAATGTATTTCACATTTAACAATGGGTTTGTAAAGACATGGAAGATCATGCTAATAGAAAATATCAGCTTGAAATGCAAGGGAGATTAAACAATATAGGATAGTATCAAGTTTTGAAGATGAGACAAGCAAGCAATTATAAGAATTACTATAAACAGGTATTCTTGCAACAGATAAATTATAGTTGCATTGTTTAGTTGTGATATCCGGATCTCAAATCATTCCTGAAAAAGACATTTGTTGTTGGCAGTTAATCCCATAAATCATCTATTCAAGCTATAGGGCACTTGTTTTTGATAGTGATCTTGTTAAAGTCTCTGTACGCAGTACACAACCATAAGGTTCTGCCTTCCTTCTTCACACATAGAAAACTAGGTTTCCCACGGTGACACATTTGGTCAGATAGCTCTTTTCTGTAGCAACTTATCTTACTAAATCTTTAGTTCTTTGAACTCTGCTGGGGGTCATATGATAGGGGCTCTAAAAATAGATTGAGCACCTAGAACCAAGTTGGGTTTCTAACTTAGCTATAGATTGTGAGTGAGAGTCAACAATATGCATTTTAGACTCAATTCCGTGGAGCTTAAAGTCAACATTTTGCATAATGGAAATCAAGGTAGCAAGAGCAGAAATTACCTTATCAACATCAGAGCTCCTAGATGGAGCTTGATGAGAAGGAGGAGCATATCTCTGGTTTTGGCAATCAGGATTCAATTTGAGGATTCTCAACATTTTGAGATCTGTATGAGAAATTAGGATGATTCCTCTAACTAATATTTATAAGTATTAGAAAAACGATTACTGGATGGAGGAAATCCTTGGGCAACATTTATTTATTTAGTCACACCGTTAGTCTCACCTACACAAGGACAGTTAACAGAAGCATACATGGGACTAGCACAAATTGAACACATATCTTGCATAGAAGGGGCATTAGACACTTTGCTCATGTACAATAATTGATCAAATTTCTTAATTAAAGCATCAACTTTATTAGAAAGGTCAACTGAATGTGAAATCTCATAAATACCTCCTTTACTTCCTAATTGCCTACGCAAATTAGAATGTGAGGAAGTAGCATGTAAGTGTGAATTTTCACTCAAATGTTCAAACAATTCCCAAATTTCTTCAGGAGTTTTATATAAGAAACTACCACCACAAGATGCATCAACCATATGCTTATTCTGCTTATCTAAACCAGAATAAAAACTCATGACCAGTTTCCACATAGGGACCTCATGGTGAGGACAAGTTCATAACAACTCTTTAACATTTCCTAACTTTCATGCAATTGTTCATTTCTATTTTATGAGAAAGTGGTTATAGCCTATCTTAAAGCAATCAGTTTACTAATAAAGAAATTTTTTTTAAGAATTCCTTTTGCATTTGATCCCAAGTGGTGATATTTATTTAAATATCCAACCAATCTTTAGCTTTATCTTTCAAAGAGAAAGGAAAAAGACACAAATGAAAAGTATTACTAGAAACATCATTTAAGAAGACAATAGAACATATCTAAAGGAATGCATCAACATGTTTGAAAGGGTTTTCAGATTCTAGCCCATAAAAGAAACTAACTATTTGGATGAGAGAATACTTAATCTCAAATGGCCCCGTAGCAACGGGCATACGGGTACTAGTAGGTGAGTCATAAGTGGCGACTGTGAAATACTCTTTGAGTTGCTTAGGTGAGATTTGTTCTTCAACCATCTTTTCCTCAGATTCACATTTCTTAGCTCTTATCCTACTAAGAAAGCATTCAATTTCAGGATTATGTTCTTCAAGATCTAAGAATAAAGAATGTCTGGCATTCATATACCCACCAACAATCAAGATAATAATATAACATCACCACCATAATAACCACCAAACGAAATCAGAAGAAAAGAAAAATAAATAAATAAATAAACGAAAACAAAAGAAAGAGCTGAAGAGAAAAAAATGAAAAATAAAATAAAACAAAACAAAAGAGAATAAATGAAATAAAAGGGAGGGGATTGTTAGATTAAACAAAATAACAAAAATAACATAGTTAGATTAGATTATATTAGATTAGGAGGGAACAACGAAAATAGTCAGATTAGAAGGGAATGGGAAGAACAAAAATAAAATGGTTGGATTAAGAGGGAATGGAGAAAAAAAAATGAAATGATGAAAAAAAATAAAACGGATGGGGATTGAGAATAAAGAAAATAAATAACATTGTTAGATTAGCAGGGAGTAAGGGAAAAAGTGAAAATGAGCACATAAATAAAAATCATAAAGAGATGAGGAAATTCAAAAATCACTATCCGATCTCTGACAACAGCGCCAAAAACTTGTTGTAGATTTTATTTTTAGTTCTATCACCCTTTTTACTTGTAAGTGCACAAGACCATTTATAGACAAGTAAGTATAGGGTGTCGATCCCACCAGGAACATAGCAATTTTAAATTTTAACTTTTCAAATTATAAAGAGTAATTCAAGTGAGGAGTTCAAGTATCAATATGAATTAAAGAAATAAAAGAAAACAAATGAGTTGAGAAAATAGAAAGCTATCAAATAAGAGAAAGATCCATGACTTTGAATTTCACCAATAGTGCAAATATTGAATTACTAGCTCAAATGGGGGTTCAATTGGTCTCTAGTTCAACTTAAGCTACAAGCATTATGCCATAAATTGAAAAGATAAATTATAACTATCGAAGTGATATTATTTATCGAGTTGCTAGTACGGATCATTCTTTTTAGACATAACTTATCTAATTTCTAGCATAAATTATTCAATTTTAGCAAGTACAATTTTAAGCCCAATTGCGTAACATCATATTAGCCTATAAGATCTAATATTCACTTGAGATAGAAAATTAAACTATTGTAATCAACATGAATAAACAATAGTATTAAGATGCATAAATAGGTTAATTTCAAATATAAACTCAAAATTATGTAATGTAAGAGACCGAAACAATCCCGCAAGAAATTAGTAATCAATATTATTAATCAAGGATACATTCTAATTCTAAAAAAGTATCTTCGCCGATGATAGGTAGTGAAAACATCATCGAAGTTGGTCTAGCTATACTCTCACGATTAGTATGTTTCACTTTTTATGTCCAAACTTAGATACTCAATTACATAATACTGTAGAATTAAGTGCAAACTCTCAAATTTAACTCACAAATGAGGTGAGTAGAGAAGAGAAAAATAGCTAAGAAAGCTTATTTTCCTCTAAACTCCTCAACCCAGATGGTTATGTCACAAAAGACTCTCCACTCTCTTAAAAAATATGAAAGATGGAAGCAAGAGAATGGAGGAATGCTTGGATGCTTGAACGAGTGGATGGATGATTTTGCTCCCATCTTGACCCCCTTTTGTAGTGAAAATTCAACATCTCTTGGTGCCTAAAAATTAATGAAAAATTTAATTTTAATTAATTTGTTGGTTGTTAGATTGCATGAGAAAGGCTAGTATTTAACTAAAAATAAATGTTGACTAATTAGTTTTGACTAGGTTAACAATTGACTCAAGTGAAAGATTAGGCACTTAATAAAATAGAGCTGCTAGGCCATACGAGAGTAGAGAGGAAGAGTAAGGGGCTGCGTGTGAGCACTGTGCTGCAGAGAAGAAGCCCATATGTGCTGGAAAGGGATAGAGAGGCTAGAGGGCTTATTTCGATTTAAATGATGCCTAGATTGGGCCAAGAAGATAGGCCCCCAGGGGAGGGTGAAAGAGAAAGCAGAGGGCTGGGCGTTGCTCTAGTGGGCCGTCACTAATAGACTAGGCCCGCTCGGCCCGAAAAAAGAGGAGAAATGTTGGGCTTTCCTTGTCACTTGGGTTACTGTATTCAATTCAATCCATCTCCACTTGGTATATTTTAGATCTTATTTCATGTTATCAGCATCATCTATAAAAATATAAAAAAATATGCATTATTATTTATATAGAAATACATCACAAAGACATGAAAGAGGTGAAAAATGAGAGTACAATTACATATAAGTTTGACATATCATGTTGCTATAGAGGTTCATGCTTGAATAAATTATGTACATGGTTTCAAACAGGGCAACCATTGAGACATTAGGATGATAATTTCGTGTTTAAAGAGGCAAAGTTACGAGTCACTCCTATTTGGATTGGATTTCCTAAGCAATAGAAGTCTATCTTCTACAAAAAATGCAAAACTTCTGATCATGGTATAGTTGATTATGATCAAGTGCAATGCTAATGGACTAAAAAGAGAAGGAATAGTCCAAGAGTAAGAGTATAGTGGGCAAAACTATTAATACTATACCCCAAGAGCATCAGAATTAGAATCAAGAATGGAAACAGAAGTAAAAAGCTCATAATCAAGAGATAATTTCTAAGCCGAATAATGCAGCCTAACTCAAGAATAGTTACATACATAGGGGTTTAGTTAGACGGTGAGGGTCAGTTTACAATTAAAAGAAAGAGACAGAGGAAAATGGTTAATGTTGCTCGTCAATTTATTGAATTGTCTATGTTATAGCAAAATACTATGGTATACTATATACAAAGTCAAATTATCTACACAGTTGTATAAAAGGGATATATGTCCTTATAATGATGGGAAGGATGTATTAATGGGAAGGAGGTAGGGCATAGACCCCATCTTCCATCAGTAACTTATTTTGGAATGTGAGGGTTTGAATAAAGGTTTCGTGGCCGAGAAAGGCGAGGAGCTTTCTTTTACATAATAATTTCACACTAGCTAGTCTAGTGAAAACAAAAGTGAAGATAACAAATTAAGAAAAGATGTTAAATAGAATGGCAAATCAATGGTAAATAACAAAGTAACCAATAGTCATACTGATCATACATTTTGGTGGGTTTGAGATTCTAGCTAATATTATGTATTTACAAATTGCCTAGGGTTTGTGAGCAATTTATATATGCCTATGTGAAGATAGGTGAGTTTGAATTTTCATGTGCTTTTATATATGATTAAATGATGTGATAGCAAATGGCAACAACATTAATTGGAAATACATTATGTAATTGGACTACTATTGAGCCATGTTGCCTGCAGGTGACTAATGTTGTTTTACACCCTAAAATAGATCAAAGAAAGATCAACTCAACAAATCAAAACTAATCTCTTAAATAGAAAATGTTGAGCAAAATTTGTGTTTTTGTTAGGATTTCCATAGGGGGGAGAGGGATATATGAACTAGAAGCATTCCTCTAAGATTAATAATCAAGGCTAAAACATCAAGTTAATCTCTAAAGGAAAGATCTAAAACCACCACTAAGACGACAATCTTGGATAAATAATTTCTAGTATTTTAGAGAGAATGTCAAACATTGAATTTCATTCATCATTCTTCCAAATAAAAAATTAGAAGGGTTACAAGGTAATTTTAAACATTAGAACTGGTAATCCCTTAGTAAAGCCATGACGCTAGTTAATTATATTACAAAGTTTTGTAACTAATGAGTTAGAGCACTATCACTGGCTGATAGATTTCTTAAAAATATAGCAACAAAATTTAAAAGGATAAGGGAACCACTAGGTACAAAAGCAATGAGCTGAAATTTGTCTTTGCATTTGCAACTTCGACCTTCTTGAACCAACACATTTGGAGGAATACATTGATGCTTTTCAACAAGGGATAATTTTGGGGTACCCATTAATTATCCATAAAATACTAGGCCTTAATTCGTTCATTTGGTTGATCAAAGAAGCCCATAATGATTGACACCCACGTACATGATAGAATAAGTGGATGACTTGGGGCTCTTACTTAACATCACACCCATATAATAGAATAAGGGTTGGTATGTACTATAATGTTAAGTGTGAACTTGAAGAGCTTTTGGATAACCTACAACTAAAGGATATAAGGGCAAGGTTGTTAATATACATGAAAAATAGACATAAGAATGCAAAATTTAGAATGTTCCCTAAAACTGAGGTCATTGGCAATGTCGATTAGCTACTTGACTATCCAATGGCTAAGGCGGAGCTTAAACCAGCTAGAGTATCTGTTAATCCCCTAGCAATTTTATTCTTAGGAAAATATCAAAATTAGGGGAAACAACCTTTTATATATTTGGACTCAGACATTAGAGTTTGAAGAAATTATAAAGCAAGGGTGGTGTAAACCTTTGAGGATGTGAAAGGAAATGTCAAATTTCAAATTTGGACTAAACTTATGCCCATAATGGCATACTGCAAAATTTTAGCTCAGAGATAATATTAAAGGGTGAAATAAGATATACATGATACAAAAACTTATATGAATTATATGCAATAACAGTTACAAACATATAGCTTTGATCAACTGCTACTTCTTTAAGAGAAAAAGCTAGTAGGAAAATTAAATAAACTTTAAGTTATTAAAGAGAACACTCTAAGGCAAACATCTTGGTAGCACTATATTGAAAATAGATATTCAAATACGAAGGCTTTTTTTTCATAGTAGTTTGAAGCGATATCCCAATCAAAGATTATTTAATCTTTTAAATAACTGGGGTATTAAAGTGTTGGATTTGGTCAACAACCCAATCTCGTCCAACCCATCTGTTAGCAATTAGCAAAAGGAAAAGGAAAAATTAAATTATGCATTTTGATTTTGTGAGTCCACTTTTGGACTTGGTGTGTTGATGCTTTCATCATTTTTCTAATCATGATGAGCTTTGGTAGCGGGCACTTGTTTAAGGCAAGTGCTTACCTTGTTTATTAAGGTGCATGGTGATCATGATTGTTAGTTGATGCATGTAGCAAGCTTGTTTTAGGCAAGCATTGTCTTGGTTTTGCGAGTGATCATGGGCGATAGAGGTGGGTCTGCAGTGGAGAACTCGGGTTCTTTACGGGGAGAAAGGTCGTGCTTGGTAGTTTTGTACAACAATTTGGGTGGTTGTCTAAGTGGTGCTAGAATCAACCGGTGGTGCTATGCAATTGTATTTGAGCGCTCTGTTGCTTCTGAATTATTATGAATTGCGGCAATAATTTGAGATGGTAATTTGTTATGCTATTTCTTATATTAGAATAGTTTCTTTTGGTTTGCCTCATGGTTTTCCGTTTGTACTTGAGAGTTTTCCATGTTAAATTTAGTATCCTATCTAATTATTTCCTACATTTAATTCCGCATACTATTGGCTTATAGATATTATATAATTACTAGGTTGCAAGTAATTGTTCATGTGGGTTGTCTTGGAGCCAACAAGTGGTATTAGAGCTTAGGTGGTATAACTAGTTGTGAAAACTATGGATAGTTCAATGAGTGCCTCGAAAATTAAATTACTTGCTAGTAATTATTCGATTAGGAAGCCAATGATGGAGGACTTACATTATTGTAAGGACTTGTATGATCCCATTGAATTGAAAGGTACAAAGCCTAAAAAGATAGGGCTGAAGAATGGAGAAAAAATAAATAAATGGGAAGACTATTAGTATAATTAGACAACGGGTGAATATCATTATCTTTCACCACATAGCTGATAAGACTGATGCTCATAACTTGTGGACTAATTTAGAAAGACTACACCAAAGAAAGACTACGCAACGTAAAGTTTTCCTAATTAAAAGACTTGTTAACCTGAAATTAAAAGGGGGTCATACTAATGCTGAGCACCTGAATCATTTTTAAGATATTGTTGATTAATTGGAACATGCTTTGGGTGACAAGTTGCAGGTAATATTTTTCTTGAGTTACGAGATAATTTGGAAACCCTAGTGGTTATTGTTATCAATTCAGCTCCAAGGGGTAAGTTGTCTTTAAGTACAATCAATGATTGCTTGTTTAATGAAGAAGCCCATTGGAAGGAGATGGAAGTTGATATCAACCAGGTTCTTGTCCCTAAAAGGAGGGGTCAAAGTAAGAGCAGAAGATTGGAGGGAAAAGGAAAAGGTAATAATAGATCCTAGAGTAAAGGGAGAGCTACATGTTAGAAACGTAGAAAACCAGGGCATATCAAAAAGTGTTGTAGCTTATAGAAATAGGGACAAAGGGATGACAAGAATCAGAAGAAGACTGATGAGAAAAATATTCCAGCAATTGTCTCACATGAATGTTCAGATGATGATGTTGTTACACTAGTCTGTGCAACCGGAGAGTGCAACTATATTATTGTTTCTAATGCTAAATCAGCAATCGATTCAACTGCTTCATGTCACTGTGTTCCCAAGAGAGAGTATTTTATATCCTGTAGCGCTAGTGACTTAGCAGTGTCAAGATGGGTAATAATAATATATCTGATATTGTTGGGATAGGTGATACATATATTCAAATCAATGTTCGCTGCACAATTATTCTGAACAACATGAGACATATTCCAAACTTGTGCTAATCTGATCTCTATAAGTGCTCTAAATAAGGATAGTTATGAGCATCAACTTGGTGATGGTATCTAGAAGCTCACAAAGGTTCTTTACTTTAGCAAGAGACAAGCTTTGTTGCACACTTTACAAGGCACCCGTGAGGGTGTGTAGTCGTAGATTAATGTTGTTAAGGATGATGCTTCACCAAGTCTCTGGCACCGAAGGTTGTCTAACATGAGTGGGACAAGGTTGAAGACTCTAGTTAAGGAGTCTCTCATTTTTTTGTCCGAAAGTAAAGCTCTCAACCTTCGTGATTATTGTTTATTTGGAAAGCGCCATAGAATTTCTTTTCACAAGCTTCTAAAGCATTAAAAAAAGTTAAAATCAATACAATCTGATATATGTGGTCCTATTGAGGTGGAGTCTTAACATGATGGTAGATATTTTGTCGTTTTTAGTGATAGGACTTCACATAAGACTTGGGTGCATATGTTGAAAGCAAAAGGTCACGTATCCAAAAGTTTCAATGCTTACCATGGTAGAAGAGAGAGAGAGATGAGTGCCGTTGAAGGATCTCTGGACAGACAATAGCAAGTGGTACCTTTGATGAATTTGAGGAGTACTGTAAAAAGCATGACATTCACCATGATAAGACAAAACCTAGTATACCCCAACACAATGGAGTTGTGGAAAGGATAGATAAAACCATTGTAGAGAAGGTGAGTTCGGCATTCGGAGTATCCAAGTTGCCAAAGATCGACATTCTGGGGTAAAATTGTTCATATGATAGCCAACATCATTAGTAAAGCTCTATCAATTGCTTTGTAGATTGGTATTCCCGAGCACATGTGGTCTGGAATGAATGCTTCTCGCAACATTTGAGGGCTTTAGGTGTAAGTCCTTTATGCACATTCCAAAGGAGTAGAGATTAAAACTTGACAATAAAGTCACTCCTTGTATGTTTGTTGGATATGGTGATGAGGAGTTCAGCTATAGATTATGAGATCTAGAGAAGAGGAAAATAGTAAGAAGCCATGTCTTTGTCTTCCATGAGCATGAGACCATAGCTAACATCGATTAATCTAGGAAGACTACTCAACATCCCACTGGTATGGTTGATTTGATACATGTACCTATCTCATCTAAAGGTGCCATTGATGGAGGAGTTATGCTAAACATGGAACCTGGGAATGCTATAGAACCAGCCTGATGGTGCTCTTGATTAGGGGGAGCAATCTCTTGGAGTTGCTGTAGATCCTCCAACTAGGAGATGTTTAAGAGATTACTAGGTATCCCAGTTTTGAGTATATTCTTCTAACTAATAAGGATGAGCCAAAGAGTTATAAAGAGATGCAGTCTTATATGGACAAGCAATGTTGGATTCAAGCCATAGAGGAAGAGATGAGTTCTTTGAAGAAAGAAGATACTTATGATTTAGTGGAACTTTCAAAAGGCTGGAAAGCACTCAGTTACAAGTAGGTATTCAAGTTGAAGAAAGATGACAGTTAAACGTGAAATATAAGGCTCCAGTAGTGGTAAAAGGTGTGCTCAAAAAAAGGGCATTGACTTTAGTGAAATCTTCTCTACTATAGTGAAGATGAGTCCCATTCGGGTTGTATTGGGATTAGCTGGGGGCTTGGATCTTGAATTTGAGCAACTGGATGTGAAGACTACATTCTTATAGAGATTTACAGGAGGAAATCTATATGTAAGGGTGTTGACTTCAGTGAGATCCTCTCTCCTATAGTGAAGATGAGTTTCATTCAAGTTGTATTGGGATTAGCT
>NCQT01128103.1:22055-38048 GCA_002740465.1 Stenocereus thurberi
AATCTATTATTACATCACATGCAAGGTAACTGGGAAGATATTGGGTGGAGTGACTACTACAGTACTAGTTATTGTGGCGCTTAGTAGAATGGATTTAGACTGCTCTGTTAGGGGAGATGGTGGTGGGGGAGAGAGCTAGTTGTTTATATGTTATGGGGGGGAGAGTTAGAGGAATGTGGAGATAGAAAAGTAGCATATATAGGAGGTTCAAGGAAATGTATCATGGTGAAGAAGGGGATGGGGGTGGAGGAAGTGCGAAGAATGGTGATGGAGATTATAGGAAGTGGTTTGTCTGAGCAGAAATTAAGGTACAGTTTGAAGTACTAATAGCAAAATTAATGGCAGTTGAGGGAGATGTGGATGTGAGATGGTTTTCAAGGCATATAAAGGACGAATGCTGGGGGTAGTTCTTGGAAATTGTTGCTGAGTGCTGGGGGGGTTTTGAAGCCTGTGATAATGTCAGATAGGAACCCTACGATTATAGTTCCAGTTGCACAAGTATTTGGTAAGGAGTACCACAGCTACTATCAATGTCACTTGACGGAGAATTTCTTGCAAGAGGCAATGAAGCATAGTATCTGGAAAGAAGCAACGAAATAGATAGTAAAGGAAATGTTCCACAGAGTTGCGTACGCTCCACTTCTACTGAGTACAATGTCACATTGTAGGAATTGCGGTCCTATAAGGCAAAGCATGTTCCTTTGGTGGAGGAGAATGAGCCAAAGTAGTCGTATGCTTCTACGTTAGGTAAGAAGCGAAGGTGCAGAGTGAACAACAATGTCATCGAAAGCTGGACCAATTGGATGAGAATGACTACGCCCTATGCCCATGCCTTGGCTTGTGAATGGACACCAAGAGAAGCTTAGAAAGAAGATGGACAAACATAAGTAGGACATTCTCAAATGGAAGAAAGGAGTGGGTGAGAGAATATATTAGAGGTTATCTAGCACTTATGAGAAGATGGGTTGTATTGTAACTATCGAGTGCTATAGTTTAGTGTTAGGTGAATGCAATGTGAAGTTGACCAACAGTCGTAAATTAGTAGTGAAGTTGAGTCAATAGACTTGCACTTGGAAGCAATGACACATGCGAGGCCATCCACGCCGTCATGCTTTGGCGATGATATTTATAGGAGTGCGACTCAACAACCCATATACGACTGGCTTGTTCACTAAATGGAAAAATACGGCATGGGAAAACTACCTAGTGGCTGGTGGAGAAGAGCTTAATGACGAGTATGATTGATGAATATTACCTTCGAACAATGGGCGATAACCTGGTAGGCCTCCGTTCAATCACAGGAAGCCATACATGCAGGACACAAAATCTTGCAGGCAACTAAATGCGGCGAAGTAGGACACACAAGGCACATCTATCGTAGTCCCCGATGCTGATTTTGATGCAAGCTATGAAGGTGATGTTGTGTAGGTTGAAGATTCATCAGATGGTTCGTATATTGCTGGCACAAGCAGGGCATGATGTTGTGTAGTACAATTTCATTCGTACACAGACTTGTTATCCTAAGATAAAAGGGGTGTACTCATTGTGTGTAATTATGATGTATATTGTTAGTGTCGGTGATAGTGACAGAGATGTCATAATACAATTCACATTTTTGGTTCATCCTAAGCTCATATTTTGCAGGTTGATTGGCTGCAAGTCACCATACATATTCACCCAAAGTTAAAGGCAAGTTTTCCTTGGTGAACCGTGAATACAAATTAGTATACTGAATGTTAGTTCGATAGTAATTCATAGTATGCAGGTGATTTCAGATAGGTGGGTACCATCAATGGCTGATGAAGTTAAGGCACGTCAACTATATAAGTCACTGTTTGAATGTTCCCAAGGAAGCCAGCGAGAAGGGGTGGTTCTTAATTATATGTGGTTGCATACTGGTATATGCCCAATCCTATCGATGCTAAGGGAACAGTTTATAAGTTGGCTGAAGATAAACAGTTTACCAAGGGTACCACTATATGGTGAAGGTGCACAAGGTCTTCCATTGTATCAACAACGTGGTTTAGCACTTTTCATGCAGTCATACCATGGTAAACGGTGGACAACCAAGCGGTAAACATAAACATCTCCACAGCCGTGGGCAACATATTGCATTTCTGGATATAAATAATTTAATGTAAAGTGAATTAGTGTTAGGATTGCTAGTAAGGGAGATACAACTATGCAAACAAATAAAAATTAATAGTGCCACATATAGAGACGTTGAACGCAACAGTCATGGACACTAACATGACATAATATAAAATGGAAAGAACACTATAGTACTAAATGGGATGCACACTAAATGCAAAGTGTAGCCGAGCACACGTAGAAGCTGATTTATGTTTGTTTTCAGCTAACACGCTACAAGCACATGATGACAAATTGACAACTTAGTTGAATGCCCCAAACTAGGGGCAAGAGGTTCTGGGCACCATCCTAGATATTGGAAACTGGGTTAGGAATCGGTCATTACCAAGTTCCTAAACTTTGGGAAATGGAACAGGAACCTTAGGTTCCAATTCCGATTCTTGAGTACTTGCCACACCCAATGTTGAAATTTTACCAATTATTACAATAAATATTCTTAGTTATTTGAGAGGAAGAGGGAATGCTTAATCTTTTCCTACCCTCATCCTCCATCTATGCACAATCAAGAAAGTTTATTTATTAAATTTATAATTATTTATTTTAGTCGGTTAAAAAAAATAATGATTCATACTTCAATTAATAGTAGAAAAGTAACTGATATTACATCAAATTCGTTAGTTGAAAGGCCACTTTTTGAAAAGAAAAAATGAAATAGAAAACAATAGGAAAAGAAAATAAAAGGTAGTAACAAATCAAAAAAAATTTCATTTTCCTTTCTCTAAATAGGTTCCAAGTTCCGGTTCCGGATATTTTTCTAAGAAATGGAACTTGAATCGATTGGATCAGTTCCTCTTGTTCATTAACCAGAACTATTTGATCAGTTCTGAATCAGGTACAGGATACTTAAGAACTTTGCCCACTCCTAACAAACAAATAATAACGACATGAACAAAGCATGCAATTATCAACTTAGGAGATGACATTATTTCCTTAACTACAAAAGTGATGTGCATGGGTTCAAACCTCTGGGGCACTAAGAACACTTTCAGCGAGTCCCACAGAAGATAAACTCCACCAAGAAACCGGTGGGCTTTGTGAAACCATGGCTCATTCTTGTTTTAAACAATATCTCCCTTGCATTCCCGTCTCTAAACCTTATGTCCATAACCACCATAACAACTGCCCGGGTCACTGGTAGTGATCCCCTTAGATATTGGTGGAAAGATGCCTGTGCAATGCCTCTATAATTCTAAATCTTAATTTGAACGTCCCTCGGGTAGCAATCGCTAACTCGAGGAGGGATGCCAATGCATGACTCGGTCAGAACCATGTATAACTAAACTCCCCGTATAACTAAACTCCCCGTATAACCATGTATAATTCTTTGCTCCACGTATAACTAAACTCCCCTATAATTGAGATTTGTGTGGGGACATGCACCAACGATGGGAGCATGCACCTTCGATTGTGTAATCATCAATGGGAGACACCATGGAAGACGTCCCATAAGCATACAGGAAGACCATAAAAGACTTTAAAGTTAGATTGTCCATGGTAATGAAGTGCTTATGCTCAACCTAACCAATAGTAGGCACATAAGTGGGCACATCATATCCCTGCTCATTGTCTAATGCGTTGGATGTGATGGACATTGGGATAGAGGGGAGATTGAAGGAGCAATTACTATGGGAACACAACCAAATTTCCAACAGTAAGGCACGTGGTTAACAATATGGCTACAACATATTTGATTCCAAAGGGGAGGAAGAGCAGAACCACCAATGCTTCCGTACCTGTTACATTACTAGAGAGGTAGGTTGCAGTATTCATTCTATTCCCTTAAATCCACCCCACCGCAATTGTTTATCCCCAAGCAATGACATGTTCACCTAGGTAAACTATGACTTATCCATGGTATGCATCACGATTTTTGCCTTCTGTGCATGGACAGTGTATTTGGTTTACAGTATATGAGGGTCCCCCTGTTGTCTTCTAATGTAAACGAACGATAATTGATACGTAAACTATGTGGTTTGCCACAAATGATGTATAGTCTACCATTGTCACCAGTTATAAATTATAAAAAAAGCATCCAGTGCATACTTCCGCGAAGTACAACATTCAACATACCCAGTCAACCATTGGAAAGCGAAATTTAATGTATAGCATATGGAGTTGGCAAGTTTAGGTTTTACTGCACCTACTTGATCAATAATTAATTGGGACTTATTGCAAGTCTCTTTGATTGTAAAAGAGAAGTTGGTGACGCTCTACTTTTACTATTGGTAGTATTGTAAAGGTTGACATTCGAATCTTTGAAAGCAAGATGGCTAGCCCATCAAGGAGGAGGTCGCACAGCCAGACATCCAGAGGCTCGAAGGCCACTCTAAGTTACTTCGACAATGGTATAAAATATTATTGCATCTATAGTTCGGAAGTTGTAATGGTTGAGACGGACGATAACTACAGGCATCGTATGTTGTTCGGCCCTGAGAGGTAACCATTAATTAATGGGAATCGTATTTGGTTGTTGTGTAAAAACTAACTTTGTGAAACCACACTTACCTGCGGTCTCCCCATCGCCTCATCCATAATTGCATGTAGAACCCTAATGCATCTCCATGCGTGAATGTAATTAATCTGAACTATCCAAAGCAAGCAAGAGATATTATTGACTAGTTAAGTGAAGAGCTGCAAGATGTTCGGGATTTGGTGCACACTAAATGAAACGATCACCAATTCATCTAACAATAAGATCGAGAACTGGATTCCAAGATAAGGGCTGGTCTTCATAAATGGAAGCAATAGTGAGCAATATCCAACGTACTGAATGTCATTCTTATTATTTGGCTAACATGGGTGTAGGGAATGTAACCCGTGAATGATAGTGGCCGTAATGGACAATTTTACACACTCTTGCAGCATCTGCAGGGTTATTAACTGTGTATGTTAGATATGCTGGGGGTGTCATTAGTTTGGTTATATTTGTGAAAATCATCGTGTATTTGTAGCACATCAAGCTTGTGGCTGATTTTGGTGGTAATGGCTTCAAATTGTAATATTATTAACTTCTATCATACTGCTGCTGTCATCCTTTTCGTACGTCAAACAAGACACAATGTATTACATATTAGTTCACAGTAAGTTATTTGTGAATGGTTACCCCAAGTTAGTTGTTAGTCTAGTTCTTTGAATTTTAAAGATTCACGTAGGTTCCTTAAAAATAAATATTGTGTACTGACATCATATCAGGTTACTTCGTATTCGGTTATCTCATAATAGGTTAATAAGTCACCGACACCACTACTCATTGAACCAAATTGGGAAAAATTGGTTAAATGGCTATTCTATTTGGTTGTTGTTGAATTGTAACATTTGAATAACCAGAAGCCTACCCCAAAATTGTACTGTTTTATAATGCTTGAAAATGATATTTTTCTTAAAAACACGTACTCCAATGAACGATGTGGTACAACTATTAGTTATATTGTTCTGCACATTTATATTGTACGCGAGAACCCCATACACAAATTTTGTAATTATCACATATAAGGATTACATCAATAATCCGTATGGACAAAACTAAAAGAGGATCATTGCATGCAATTAACTTGTACATGTTGACATGGGGTTAACTCTTTCTATAAAAAATTAGTAGGCCATGTTTTAGACCTTTGCAATGTAATTGAAGTGAGGTTGTATGATCTCAGTATGATAACTTTTAGATGTCAGTTATTATCTACCACAAAGGCGGGGAAACTTAGCGCTATTTTGGCTTTCCACGTAACCCTAGCACGTTTACCTTACCCTCATTATAAATGCTTACACCCACCCTTTATAATTAGTTACACCAACATTACTTCTCTAATAATCATCCCACTCCAAAACCTACTAAAATTAATTACAAGCATTAATTAAGGTCACATGGAGTTGAACGACCCCTAACATCTGATGCCCTATTTCCAATCAAATCCCAACATGTGGCACCTTTCACCACCCACCACTTAAGGAATACTATTGCCGTACTCTGTGACAGTTGAATTTGTCATAGATCTAGATGTGCCTAACATACGCCAATTGGTTTGTCATGAGGTATACCACAGTAAACTATTTGCTTTCTAATTGTAAGTACATTATTGTTGCATAGAAAGTCTAACCCTAAACTATATGTACAAAGGAGGTGTGACCATGGGATGAGGTTGAAGCGTAGCCGTATAAGGGTAGAAAAGGCCATTATAATGCATAAAGTAGAACTATCGGTCAACAAATTGAAGTAATATTGCTGGATAAGGGACACATAATTCGGGCTTCTCAGGAATGTAATATGAAGTTGAGTTTTTATCTTTTATGTGCTAAACTGTGTACTAAAGCCTGGATGGTTACTAGCACTATTACTTATAACGGCACACTATTCTCCATTAAGTCACTCCGCATAAATACCCTACCAATTACTAAACTTCGGTCTACAAGCTGAAAACCAATTACAAAGTCCATAATACCAAAGGCCTAAAAGTACATCAATAGTCCATAAGGCCAAACTCAAGGACCTAAAAGTACATCGACTTTTAACATGCTCAAGATAAGTCTTTTGACTCTTGTCCATTGCGAATCCACCTTTGAGTTGAGACATCATCTAGAAATTTACATTTCTTTCAGTTTCGGTGTACGCATCAAGATCCTAAGATAAACAAGGATGAGTAATAAAAATTAGTTTCATTAAAAATTAATTAAAAATATATTTAGACCAAAGTATGTCAAATAAGGAGTACCATTAACATATCAATGGCATCAAAGGTTGTTTCTTCATTGTTAGAATCATCAAAATTTGTACCATATGCATAAGGATTTTATGTAATAGCTTCATAGAGAATCAAGCATAGATACAAGAGAAAATATTTATAAAAAAATCAATTGATAATATAGGAAATTTGTTTTACCTTTGACATCTTCAGTTATCCAGTTTTGTGAGCACATTAATGCCTCTACGGTCTTTGCATGAAGCCTACATTGATGGGGACTAATGATTCTTCCACTCATACTAAAAGTGTTTTTCAATGCTATAGTAGAAATTGGAATTGCAAGGATGTCCCTAGCAATCTTCCATAATGTTGGGTACTTGCAATCTTTTTTCTAATAATCAAGGGCAACAAATTCTGAATCATCAGGCAACGTATCATCTTCCAAATAATAGTCCAATTCACACCTCCCATTTACCTTTCACTACGTTGCCTTCGTTGCCTAAGCATACTCATCCTTATCATCAACATCAAAGTTTTCTGAAGGTTTGCGCTTTATAAAACCTTTAGGTGGTAGCTTAGAAGGACTAACATGTTGTTCCTCATTAATTTTAACCCTAGTATTTTGATATTCATCTAAGAGATCACCAAGTATAACCCTAATTCTTTGTAATTCCAACTCAGCACCTTTGTTGTATATTCTCCTAAAATAGTAATCAACATAATCCATCTTATTCATTGAATCTAAAATGGTAGCAATGGCCAAAATTTCATTTGTTTGACTCTAATATTTGTCGAACTTTTCAATCATATTTGTTGCAATTTTTCGTAAGACTTCTGACTCATTTGCTAACCAACTTCTCAAAGCAAGTCTAATTGCACAATACCGAAAAAACAAATTTGCAGTTGTGTATTTTCTACCAGAGAAGGCCTTAGTCGTTCTACAGAAAATCTCCAACTTCTCACAAATATTTTCAGCCATCTCCCAATCATTTTCCTCTGGAATGACAAATTTAAGTCTCTTATTTAAAGGCTTCAATCTGACAAACACTTCCTTATAAGGCATAGTTGTTTAAAGCATCAAGAAAGTAGAGTTCCGTTTAGTTGTACAATCAAGAGCTAAGATCTTAGATGTACTCAACCGCAAAATCGATAAGCTTCAGAAAACTTTTCAATCCTTTTTGCGGTCAACATCCGAAAAGCAACACAATCTTGAATCTTTTCAATTAGAATCAATCACATCCAATCCATCTTTGGCAATCAAATTAAGGATATGAGCAGCACACTTCATGTGCAAAAAAGCTCTGCCAAATATACGATACTTAGGCTCAAACTCATCTCCAAAAATACCCATCATTACATCATTTATACTACAATTATCAACAAACCATAGATGATATTTTTTTTGCAATACTATATTGGGATAGACAATCCATCAAAATCTTAGCAAGAACAGTTTTAATATATGGACAAGGCATATACAAAAACCTAGAAAAATAAAATAGATAACCAATTAGAAATATATGCGTGGTGTGTGTGTGTATTTTGTGTGTGTGTGTGTGTACACACACACACACACACACACACACATTTATACATACATACATACATACATATATACATATATATATGTGTGTGTGTGTGTGTGTGTGTGTGTATATATGTATATACACGTACACATATATATATATATACATATACATGTACATATATATATGTGTATGTATGTGTATATGTATATATATATATGGGGCAAAAACATCAACAAAAAAAGAGACAAGCATAATTAATATGTACTCAAAAATATTACCTCAAAGTCCAACTGTCCAAAACCCATTGTTCATCAATAAAGTGCGAGGTAACAACCATATAGCCTTTTTTTTTAATTTGATGCTATCCATATATCTGTAGTAACTGCAACCCTACTTGAATTATGAACTAAAAACTTTTGAAGGGCCATTTTGTCACTTTAGAACAATTTCATGATATCACATCTTAAGGTGTTTCTAGAAATCGCCTTGAATTTAGGATTCAGGCAATTGACAGATCTCCTAAATCCTGCATAATCCTCCATTGACAATGGATACTCATGCATCACTGCCACACTCAATAACTCTTTCCTAGGGAATTCTGGATGAAAAGTATCCTTACACGATGCCTTTATTTCCAAGGTATTTGTACCATCATCTACTTTAATTTCCTTTGACCATCCCTAAGTCTTAAATGCCTACCTGAGCAAACCATCTTTGCATGCTTTTTTAGATTGGAAGTTCCACTTCAAGAATTATCAGTCATCACTTTCTTACAATAACGACATTTTGCTTTTTGTTGTCCATTGACCATGCTTGCACCCGCTGCAGCTGGGACTCGTCTTTTCCCTACACATATTTCACAAGTGTATAGTTTGTTGCACTTAGTACATTTAAGTATCTAAACACATATATGAGGTATCGAAATACACCTTCTCCGCTGGTGCTTCGCCCACGCTATTATTAGTCCCATCTAATTGCACTAAAGATACACCAATGTGTTTCTTCGACCACTTCCAAAAAGTGTAGATGTTAGTGCATTTACGCTTCCCTTCCCAACTGCTTGGTCAGGGTATTGGTATGAAGAGGATTCCATTACAGAGCGGTTGCGGTGGTGAGGAAGTGTCCTCACTTTCTTTGCAATTGATGACACAAGTCGTTCATTAGCACATGATAATAGACCCTTACCTTCACCCGTCTCTCCTCCAATAAACATGTCATCCTTAACTGACTCTGACCCTATATGTGATAGTGGCTCATTGTCATCGACTGTTCTAGTATCGAGCACATTGTCAGATTATGGCAGCATCGAAGAAGGGGGCCTTGCTTGTAGCTCCACCTCGGGGCTACCCATTGTGGTATTGGTTCCATCTTTAAGAACATCCTTTAACTCCGCATCATTTGGTATAACCCCAGACCATTCCATACTAGCAAACTATAGAATATCCTCCACCTCAGTTTTTAGTACAATTGCTTCCTTGAGCTCTTCCAATAACATTCTTGGTAGCAAAATGTGATTCTTTCTCCTTTCGTAATGCGTCCCTCGCATTCCATACGCGTTTCTCTATGTTGACCAGACCCTGCAACATATACCAAACCATAAAACCATCACACATCCAACCATGTGCAATACAAAACTTAGACCTAAACCTATCATACTCACAATACAGTATGTAAGTAGCATACTTGCAAACCTAACTATGGGACATAATTATGTAGCCTCTATATAGACAATGTACTCGTTTATTTCAACAATTGCCTCCACAGCCGCTAGGCTTCTCTCCAAATCTTGAATTTCGAAAGCTAGCTTTGTCTACAAAATTGTACATTACACATGAAACTAATTCAACACACCATCGGTTTTCAACAACCACTTGCATGAAAATGTCATCACCTAGCTGTCCTAAATCCTACAAACCAGAACCCCTGTATTGTATTTCATGCCTTTATAGAAGTTTACTTAACTACTAGATCTTGCCATCCTCTTCTCATATGTAAAGAAATATATACTGATGTGTTCATAAAACCACACCTACATTATACAACAACTATTATCGGGTTCAAAAAATAACACATCTCATGTAAATCTATTGCATCACTTCTTTTCCATATGTGAATATCATACTTGCATCATACCAAACCCATTTATTTGTAAGTTCTTCGTTGTTTGCATCTTCTCCCTGATCTCCTCCATAGCCTCCACCAAAAACTCCCACATTGCCTCTGACCAATTATAGAACCACTCTATCCACATCCTCAACCACAGAAATCAAATCCCATGCCACACCCCCCACACATTGAGGGAAGAACGACCTACTAACAACCAATAAAGTATACAATTTCCTAAACTAACCAATCGTCTCCGCCGCATTAGTCATCCTGCACAGTTCAAATAAGACCGGCACATAGTTCCTATAAATGCGCATGCCCTTGTGTACTGTTCTTCGCCTTTGCCCCTCCCGAGACACATACTCATCCATTGCTTCCTTCAACACTTCCTCCACCTCACTAGTACCCTCACTCCTCTCGAATTCGACATCCTTTCTAATGGCTGGGAGACCTATCACTAAAGCTACATCGAAATATGAGAAGGATACCTCTTTTTATCCTAGCTTGAAGCACTTCGTTTCTAAGTTATAAACTTCTATAGGGGCCTGCACCATGTGTTTGTCCATTACAAAAGTCTTATACTCTAATATTAGACTCCACACAATTCCCCTAATAGCTTCCTTCTGGGTGTCCGACAACTGATCATTAAGTGTATACACTGCTTTAAGTGCACAACAATGCCTAATTGCGACATCAAATCCTACCACTGCTTGTTTTGGGCTTTCTTTCCTTAATCAATGGTACTTGCCTTTTGAACTTCCTCCACCTTCCTCTGACCCTTAACTTCCACCCATTTCCCATGCTCATGACTTGCTTCCACCTCCTTCCCTTTATTGCCTTCTCACTGTCTCCTTCCCTTGCATCATTCTACACCTGTTGTTCTACATGGCAAGCATCATGCCTCTTCTCGAGCGCGTATTCCCCTTAGACTGCTCGATGCTGCCCGAATTCATCTCATTATCTCAAAGATGCTTCTGAACTACTCTACACACTTTCGCCTTCTTCACTATATAATCAGCATCGCTTTCTTCACTTTTCCTTCTTGATTTCTCTGGAGTCATAGGTGATGGGGGTCATTTCTGCCCACTTCGCAACTCCATTTCAAATACCTACAAAACAAATAGCAGATCAACTAATTACAAAAGTCTAATAAAGTATTTCTCATGACCTTCTCCTTTCATTATCCCACACTCACTTCTTACAAGAAAGAATTTCCACCAAACAATGCATGCATTGGCTTACCACACAAGTAAATAAGGTCTACCACGGTTAGAATATGTTGAAATTATGGTAAACTTCTTATTCACACCATAATTACTAGTGATCTCTATTTTTTATAGAAAAGGTGTTGCCGTATATAAAGCATTTATTTATTTACCATACCATATATTCATGTCTGCCACAGTAAATATAGAATGCAATTTAGGATAAGTGTTCAATCGCTAATAGTCACTTTGTTCAAGATCCAACATTCAATACTAGTGGTCAATGACACTTCAATTGTCAGTCCTTAATGTTCCATTCTCTTTCTAAGGGAAAAGGTTGCCACAAACAAAGCTTCCATTTGGTTACCACGCTAATCAGCATTATTTACCAGGATCACCAATACTGCAACTTAAGTTAACTTTTAAATGATTAAGCTTTGCTACCTTCAATAGCCAACATTCAATGGTTCCACTTAATAACAACAAAATTAGTAATTATAACAGCACCTATATGTTTTTCAAGGTCATAAGTCCTATACACAATGCCTATAACAGTTTCCTGAAGTGCTCCAACATGTCCATCACGGTGTACAAAGGTTTCCATTTAGGTAGTCAATTCAATAATGAACAGTTACTACATTGATTATGAGTTAGTCAATTGTTATACGAATTTACACTTCAATTATCAATACATGCTCCAATTACAATTCTGTCTTCATAAATCCAGTTCACTTAGGTATACATATGCGCCTATGTGGGTCAACAACAAACTCTAATTTACAAAACCTGCGATTTTACATGGCATGCAAAATCAACTTCACATAAATTTGTGCAATTCCAACTTCAGAATGAGGAACCTACTTCCACAAGACCTCCACCAACACTTTTGAAAAAGAAATTCCAAAATACGTATTACATTTAGGGAATTCAAACAACTCACCTCAAATATTGCATTGTTTGGACGTTCTTGGCGTTATTACGGCTTCTTTGCTCGTGTTGCAGTATCAATCTCCACTCTTGTTCTTCTATCACTTCAAATTTCTGCTCTCGCTTTCTCTCTCTACTGCTGCCTTGCCTATCTCTAAACAGCCTAGATTAAGCAACCCACTGCCATCTTCTTCAACCTTACTGCTGTTGATCTTCTTCTTCGACCTCTTTCTCTCTATTTCAATTTCTCTCTTTACTCATGCTCCAGCCTCTCTCTCGATTGTAATGAAGATATTTGTTGTTTGGTAAATGCCCCCTAACAACTTTTTCCAGCTGCACACCCATTCACATTCCCCCTTCCGCTAACTGCCAAAATAATCTTATTATAGGTAATTTTGTAATTGAACTTGTGTTTGGTTTTTCTACCACTTGACTTTCCCTCCCAAAGGAATGCTTATTTGCTGTAAAAAAATGGGCTAGTTGAAGCGATGTTAATGTATAACCCTCTTGTAATTTTCCCTATTTCCAAAATGAAAAAGTGGCTGCCTTGAGCACATGTGCTGCATCGGCTTCCCTAGTTCATAGTAATATCCAGCATTGGTTGTCACTTTTGCAAAATAATAATAATAATAATAATAATAATAATAATAATAATAATAATAATAATAATAATAATAATAATAAGCGCTGCAATTATATGGATCCAATAAAACAACTATTGCAGCATGCCATATGTATGTATCGATGCTGTTGACAAAAAAAAAATAAATAAAGGGAGATTAAGAGGGAGAAACAAAAGAATCTTAAGCTAATGGTTGACGTTACAACGTACCAAAGAAGTAGATACATATTAAACAAGAGTTGGAGTGAGATGATTGAAATGGATATGGTCAGGTGAGAGATTTCAGAGGACATGGCTTAAGATAAGGACTTCTGGAGATCTATAATTAGATCCCGTTTTATTCATCTTATTTTTTGCATAATAAGTTTCGATAAGTTTAGTTCAAAATAAGTTTAATAAGCTCATAATAAGTCCAGGAAACAAGCTCAGTCCAGGATATGTCCAACAAACAAGTTCGGAAATTTGTACCTAATAAGCTCAAAATAAGTTCAGTTCAAAATAAGTTCATCAAATATGTTCACAATTAGTTAAGAACAAGTTTAACAAATAGGTTTAAAATAAGTTTAGAACAAATGCAACAAATAAATTTGGAATAAGTTCAAATAAACTTAGCTCATAATAAGTTCAGTCAAAATAAGTTGAAGAGAAAAGAATCTAGATGTCTAGTTTATAGAGCTTAGGTAGTTGATATTTTACGGAAGTGGGACATTGAGGATAATTCACTCTCATTAGAGGAATGTCACTTTGCAAGCTCTTAAGACTAAGGCAGTGCATAAAATGATACAACTAAGCCCTTGTATTAAAAACTTAAGCTGTTTTTAGATAGAAATTGCAAGAGTTCTTTTGATAAAGCAATAATAACCAAAGATAGCTAAAACTTCTCCTGAATTAAAAACTACGAGAACACATTATGTTTTAGCAAGATCATATCCCCATGCTGGATCACACACCCAGGTTTTGGCTAGCTATGTTACTAAGTTCAGGCCTGTTAGAAAAGTATACAACTGAGAACTATACCATTTTAACTCAATCACATTTGCCAGAGCCGATCTACATGTGTACAATTTACATACAACATGATTAATTATAAACAAAGCAACACCATAGGGTTCCAAGACATAAAAGCTATTCAACTATCCAGCACCCACCTACACACTGACCACAAAGATAGTTGCACTAGTACATTAGCCACGAAGCACCTGGGAAACAGAAAAAAAAAAAAAAAGAGTGTTAGCTAACACACACTAATAAAGCATTTGCACACCATACAAATATATAGCAGTCACAGAGAATGATGGATAATATTCGGGTGATAAGTAGCAAGTATTCACACACTTCGTTGCTCCTTTAGCCAGCAACATGCCTAAGGAAAAAAAATAGAAACATAGTACTTAGGAAGTTACACCTAGACACCCTAAGCAACCAAAAGCAATCTCCACCCCTCGTATAACAACTATGTAACGGGGAGTTAATCCTCCGGCAGCCTGACATATATGACATTAATAATTCAAGGCCTAAGTTTTTGGGGCGAATAGTTTAGTGCCTCGAAGTTTGCTGATTGAATTTTTAGGCACCCCCCATATTTCTTGACCCCCCAAACTTTTGAAAATTTTGTTTTTGACCACAATCCTTAAAAACTTACTTTCGAAAATTTTAAATTTGTGTATGTATAATGTCTCTCATTAGTACTACTCGAAGTCCTCTTTCATTTGGTATCAGAGTCATGTGACTAAAAATAATTAAGATTATAAGCTAATTAATCATTAATTAAGCTAATTAACTTTATTTAATGCTTGGATCATCACCTACTTGCCCTGCTTCTAAATATTCACATATTGTGCACTCTACAAAAGAAACCACTTCAGTAGTACCTCAATTAAACAATATCACCAATATAATTTTAGAATTAAAACCCGAATTAGCAAAATTGATACCAAAGTTAAGGATTTAAAGAAGCAATTGTCAGCAATCCATCTTTCTTTAGTCAATGAAGTTAGTCATAATGAAAAATCTGATTTAAGTATTAATACTCCATTTCAGTACAAATATCCTTTCCAAAACCCAAAAACAAAAATCTCTTTCCTCTGCATGATATAAAAATTTTAAAAAAAGTGAGAGAAAAATCAACCAAAAAATCGCCTAGAAGAAGAAGATGGACTATAAGCAATTTAATCTGGAAGAATTACAAAATATGTTTGATGACGAACAAAATCCAGAGGAACTAAACAAAATCATGGGCGCAATAGTTGATAAATAAAATGTATTATCTAATGATAATGAAGAGACAAATAATGCCAAGTTAGAACAAAAAATATATCAGTAGATAAACCTAATTAAGCTAGAAGATCTCAATCTTGTACCTTTAGAATAAATTAGATGAAAATTAGATAAATTAAATATGGTAAAATGGTATTTGATGACAAGATTAATGATATAGGAGAAGAACTTAACATAGATGAAATCAAGCCGAAGTTAGTCAACAATATTGTTCCTAAACTTGAAAAATTTGGTGAACCTTCTAGAAGAAATACCCATTCTACGAGACCTAGATATGTTCCAGCCAGACAAACAACCAATTTTCGCTTTGGATTTATCCCAAGAAAAACTATGACCTTTGAAGAAATTGACCTTATCCTAATTAGGCAAATAGGAAACATTATAAACATCAATGGAGCTCGTGATAGAGAAGAAGCATTTGAGCACTAGAAAAGAGGAATCAATAGCCTTGGATTTAAATACTACATGGACTGCTGCGAATTTCTTAAATTATATCA
>NCQT01128109.1:4119-15850 GCA_002740465.1 Stenocereus thurberi
ATTTTGTGTTGTTAAATTTGGAAGAGGATGTCTTTTTTATGGGTATGATTTATGTAAATATGAACAACATGTGATGCGTAGGAGGGGCTTGGATTTACGTGGCTTTGATACCAACCTAAGAATTTTAATTGTTGTATTTAGTTTAATTGGTATGGAGGATGTCGTCATGGAAATCTAAAATGTTCAATAGATTGAGGTACGAGTGATGTGTCTGCATGAAAAATCACCATAATGTGGGTGAGAAGGAGAGACAAGTATTTGCTTGAAGGAGTACTTGTGGGAACTTCTTTGCTCACACTCCACTTGATGAAGCATGTGTCGGTGTTTATAGTCCAAGAATTACTTATTTCACTAACATATACAACATCATATCTTCCTTTTTTAATTTTTGAATATTTTCCCAGACTTTTCTAGCTTGTTACCAGGTGCAAGTTCTAGATGTTAGTTGGGTAGTATTAGGGTGGCTATACGAATATCGCATTTGCTAGATTTTTATTGGATATTAGTTTATCATTTTCCTAGATTTTTCAAATTATAATTTTTGTTATAAGTGTAATTCAAAACTTTGAGGAAAAAAGGGGTTGTTGGGAAGGAGAGAGGCATGAAGTACTTTTGTCCCACATAGGAAGAAGAAAGGGAGAAATCATACTTTATATACATTGGTTTCGCTGTGTCGTTTCGACCATCGGTGTGGATGGGCGTAAACACATCTATAAATGCACGCTGGTTGGGCCTAACTGGAGAAGGGTGCAGGGTATGGTTTGGTGATTAATATCGGTTTACTTGAAAATACTTTTGATTGTTTTATGAAAAGAATAAAACTAATTACGATGATGTCTCATTGCCATGTAAAATATTGACTAGCTGCTAAACTATGATTTTTGCCTTTTGATTTGCTAATTCGTTAGAAGTTTATCTGCTTCCTTTCTTACCTCTACTATCCTCTATAAATATTAAACTAGTTTCAGCTTTTAAGGACACACAACAGAAGAACCATCATTTCTTAAAAATCTCTCCAAAACCTTGGGCATTCGATTGTTAAGTCTCTAATCACCCTTTGGTTAAGTGCACAACGACAATAAGTGTTGTGTAGCTTGGAGGTCGACCACCGACGACCAGTACTGCACTCGTGGCTTGGTGAGATGGATCTTTTGAGCCTGTAGTTTGCACCAGCTCACGACGAATGTTCTGAATCCTCGTTAAATTGGATAAGCTCGTTCTATTATTTCATACTGTGTTTGGTTGTTTTGCATATCTTAAAAATCATACATATAATAATTCAAAGACTAACTTTAGTCGCTTGGCAATCAAATGTGGCCCCCAATGCTTACGTGCCTCACATGTCTAAGATAGAACATCTGGACGGAAATAGTTATAGTAGATAGTGATAGGGCCACAAGCGCACGGTGGTATTGTAGCAATCAAGGTCGTCTCCTACAAGGATTAGGTTGATCTATTGGGACTTATCCTAACAAGATAGCTCAAGCAGATCAACACTTGAGATCGAAATTAAACTAATCAACTATCCAATCTAATGAATAAAGAATTATGGAATTAAGCAAAACAAGCAAGTACTCGCTTCACGCATCAATCAAGCTCTTCTTCCTTAATTGGTTGTTTTAAAACCAATTATCGAAGTATTACAACCTTCTTTTAAGGTAAAGTGAAATATCTAAATCTAACCAATTACCATTTTTTAAGGGCTTTTAATTTGTTGAGATTCATTAAGAATGCGATTATCAAATTAATGGCTTCTCAATTGATATGACTTTCTTAAGACTCCACACAATCAAGTCAAATCCTAAGGTATTAGTGTCGACTTTTAACCTTTAGTTCTTCATCCAACACCCAAAACATGCAAGAAAGTGATCAAATTTCTTACAAGACAATAAACATCTATGATTTGATAAAACAATCCAACAATTCCAAAATACTCAAAGCGATTAACACCATCAAGAACTTAACTAGTATTTACATAAGACCAAAATCAAACAATAAGAGATAATCAAAATTATGAAACATAAATCCAAAAATGAGAAAAGAGAAGAGAAGAGAAAAGAAGAGCGAGAGAGAGGGAAAAAAAAGCTAAGCCAAGATCACGCTTGAACTGTCGTTGCAAACCCGGGATGGAATGATTGTGAATCTTCACTTCAATTCACTCTCTCTTCTTCTAATCTAATCTAAAAATCCTAATCTATGGAGAATGGAATGGGATGACAGGGCTACGAGGCTGAAAACAGGCCTTTTATCGCAAATATTCTGCAGCCAAAACATTAAAATCGCTTGGAAGTTGAACAACCGCAAAGAAAACAAGCAACCTCAGAGAAAAGGAGCCACCACAGACTGTGGGTACCACCATGGATAGGCCATGGTGGCCACTGGTCATGCTTGTTCTCCTCTTTCATTCAGTTGCTTCTCTTATAACCTTTTAGGTTGTGGTATTGGTCACGGTTGGTTCATATTGGCTGTTTTTGGACCTCTTTTACTATCTTCTTTGATCTACAAGGCCTCAAAATATCCATTCTACTCACATAGCTTGGCTCACAAAGTCAAAATCTATAAAATCTCTCAAAACAAGCAAAAATAAGCGTAATAGCAAAAATAAAGGCATAAATCGTACCATTAAGCATGCTAACACCCTAAAATAACTCCCTAACATTCAAATAGTCCATGCAAATATATCATTCATCAGTTTCCCATGCTTAAACCTTTGTTTTTCCTTAAGCAAACACTAGAGAAGACTAACAAGGGAGATATATCTAGGACTCAAACACTTAACAGCCTCCTTAACGTATGCAAGTCATTGCATATTACAAGTAAGAATATCAATCAATGACAACCTCAAATGATGTACAATACATTTCAAAATTAGGAGAAAGTGAATGTTTTCGAAGAAGTATAAGACCAAAAGTTTGATATCAAACTTGATCACACCTAAGGAACCACAAAGCACATGGAATTGTGTAAAGCTAAATAGACTAGTAGAACCTTACTTTGGGGAAATATGGATCACTCTCACTTACGCATTTAAAATATAGCATAAGTTCACTCAAGACTCATTTCAAAGATGTAATCTACTATAAGATTGTTAAAACTCTCAAATTCTCTGCCACTAAAAAGGCAATGTGCACGTGACAATCAAGAGGACTTTACATGGGTTGTAACGTGGGCTAAAAGGGTTAAGGAAAATGAGTGGACAAATGAATTTGGGCAATGTGAAGCTATTAGCCAAGCACCTAGGAAGCAACCAATAAACCACCAAGCAACCATGCAGTCCACCAACTCTCCAATACCTCTAACAATTCAATGAACATACCCTAATAAATCAAGTAGGAAATCAAACTCAAGCTATTTACATGCCCAATGCCAATCACGCATTCAAATTTTTTTTGCTTGTCTTCTTTTTTCTTTGTTTTCTCTTTTTTTTCAACATGATTTTTCTCTCTTTTTTTCTTTTATTCTTCTTTGAGAAAATTAAATGAAATTTTTAGTTATTGAAAGGCATAGAATCACCAATTGTCCACTCACAACTGAATGCATATCCGTCAACACACCAACATACCAGAGCAACCTTAACTCAATTACTCCGAAAACCATCCACTATATAAATGAAGTAATGCTCCATAGACTTGGCTGAAAGGTTAGGAACAGGTGTTTGGCCAAGGGTTCATATGATGGATTCATAACAAAGATGGATATAGGCGCAAAGGGGCTAGGAGAGGGGATAAATAAGTAATACAAGGGATAGGCGATTTGGCCGTATAGCTAAAATAATTCTAGAAAGAATGCCTCTATCATGTCATCAACTATGCACATGCTAACGTGATTTTGAATAAGAATCTAGGCAAGTTCTAAAAATGCAACATGGAAGAGTCACACACATGAAAGAACATGAGACTAAATATAATGATAAGTCCAAATAAGGGTCAAAGTCTTATAGGATATCTACCAAAGTTATATAAAGCTCATATAATGAAGCGCATATACAAACATTAGTGTCAACGGCTCTAAGGGGTAACAAAATTTTCAATCAAAACAAGAGTCAAAATAAGAAATATTTACAAAACCTTTAAAAATTTTAGCATCAAAAGAAAGGGAATTAAACACCAAAAGTCACTCCAGCTCATGCAAACTATCATGCCTTGCAAAAACAACATTGGAGGCATCTCAAACCCATCCACACTGTCCCTACATGCAATCCTATATGCAAATCTAAAATGCAACTAAATGCAACACACTAATCTAAACAAAAAGAAACCTAAAACCATGTGCTCTAACAAGTATGCAAATTGCAAACCAAAATAGAAAACATAGAACTACGCTTCCCCCTTGCTTAGATAAAGCATTATTACCCAAAGTAAAGAAAATAAGAGAAGAGAAAGAGAACCAAACATAACGATCTCACCAAGTTAGGTGCTAAGTGCACCTAAGCTGAGGCCCTATCGCAAACGGGGCACATGGAGCATCAGCCACTCCTTCATAACTTCAAGGCATCACCCACCAAATTAGATATCGACAAGGCATGTAGGAGCTTATCAAAATCCTGGGACCATAATTTAGAAAATATGAGGTAAGAGGCACTAACCAAAATCACATCAAAGAGTTCAAGTATCCTTTTAACCTTATCAATGCCCATATAGAAAAATCATAGAAAGGATTAAAGAATACAGTCCATATTATGACTTTCCTAGGTAGGTCCTCTAGGATTACATTATAAGGATCAATGGAGGGATCATACCCTCTTAAGTAACCTAGGGACATAAAATTATCAACCTTTACACCAAGCACATCAAACACGTTATCCTCACAGCCTAAATCAACATTAGCATCACAAATTATAGGATTATCAATGGGAGGATATATGTAATACTTAGGGAAAGGAGACGGTGATGAACAAATAGGTGAAACATGGGAATAATCTAGGGGATTAGGGAGAAAATTAGCACAACCAAGGTTAGAAGAATCCTTATGAACAAATATATCACATAACCCCTCGAAAGGAGTCTCAACTAGATCATGCACCTTATCAAAAGTATCTTCTAACTCAAAATATAAATCAACAACACTATATCTACCAAATACCCCATAAGATTAACCTACCTCTAGCCCCGTGCACTAAGCTAAAGGCAAGGATGGGTCATATAAGGTCAGGACAACATCAGTACTGTCCATGGAAGATGCAAAGTCATGTTGACCATAGCATGCATAATAAGGATATAAACTAATATCATGGTCAGAAGAATTTCACAAGTTACACTAAAAAAGGGCATAACAAGATCTGGAATAAAATGTACAAGAATCAAGATAGGAATATCCACAAATACAACCAGCATTTCAAACTCAAATGAATCCTAAACAATCACTGAAGCAGATACTATGCTTTACCAACTTTTTTACCATGAAAACTCCAATATCCTAAAAGAGCTCAGGTTTTACTATTTATACCTTTATCAACAGTATCTAAAATTTTTCATTTACCTACACAATAATCACATTGAACAATAAAGACATTAAAACGCTTAAAATACATCCAAAATAACTTATGCTCAAATTGGGGGAAATGAAAAATTGTCATTTGTTTTTTTCTCCATATATTTTTTAATTTCTTTCTTTAATTTTCAATTTTTTTGGTTTCTTTTCAAATAAAGACAAAATGCTTAGTCAAACCTTTTGAGAAAAACCCAATATTCGATGCTAATCCCTGACAACGGTGCCAAAAACTTAGTAGGGCTGCAAGTGCACGATGAATTTGTAGCAATCAATGTCATCTTCCACAACAAATTAGGTTGATCTATTGGGTCTTATCCCCTCTTGATAGGCTAAGTAGATCAATACTTTTAAACTAATCAACTATCTAATCTAACGAATAAACAATCACGAAATTAAGCAAAATAAGCAATCACCCGATCCATACATCAATTAAGCACTTCTTCCTCAATTGGTTGTTTTAAAATCGATTATCGAAGCATCACAATCCTCTTTCAAGATAAAGTGAAATACCTAAATCTAACCAATCACTATTTTTCAAGGACTTTTGATTTGTTTAGGTTCATTAAGTATGCGATTATTAAATTAATGATTTCTCAATTGGTGTGACTTTCTCATGATTCTACACAATCAACTCAAATCCTAGGGTTCTAGCATCGAATGTTACCTTTCAGTTCTTCATCCAACACCCGAAACATGCAAGAAAGCTATCAAATTTCTTACAAGATAATAAGCATCTAGGATTTGATAAAACAATTCAACAATTCCAAAATACTAAAAGAGATTAGTACCAAATCAAGAACTTAACTAGTATTTGCATAAAATCAAAATCAAACAACAAGAGACAATCCGAATTAGAAAACATAAATCCAAAAAAGAGAAAGAAAAGAGAAGAGAAAGGAAAAAAAAAAAAAACCTCAACCAAGATCACGTTTGAACCGTCATTGCAAACCTGGGGTGAAATCCTTGCAATTCTTCACTTTAATTCACTCTCTCTTCTTCTAATCTAATATAAAATCCTAATCTAAGTAGAATCGAATGGGATGATGGGAATATGAGGTTGAAAACATACCCTTTATCACGAATATTCTGCAGCCAAAGTATAAAACCTGCCTAGAAGTTGAATAGCCGTAAAGAAAACAAGCAGCCTCAGGAAAATGGTCCACCTGAACCATGGGCACTACCACAGACAGACCATCGCGGCCACCGGTCACGTTGCTTCTCCTTTTTTGTTCAGTTGCTTCTCTTAGAACCTTTTAGGTCGTGGTATGGACCACATGTGTTGGGTGTATTTTGACCTCTTTTGTTATCTTCTTTGATCCACAAGGCCTCAAAATCTTCATTCTACTCATATAACTTGGCTCACAAAGTCAAAATCTATAGAATCTCTCAAAACAAGCGAAACCAAGCTTAATAGTGAAAATAAGGGCATAAATCATACAATTAAGCATCCTAATACCTTAAAATGACTCACAAACATTCAAATAAGCCATGCAAATATGTCATTCATCATATGGTCTAAGGCATGCTATTTTATTTCACCTAGATTGAGGTCGCTTATGTGTGTTTTTTAATATCTAATGAGTCTGCTAGAACCGCTAACATTAATGATTCAGCTGAAGCTCAAACTACTGATGGTTCTAATGAAACTGCTCCAAAGGATAATGTTGTTCTTCAAGATCCCAATAGGAATTACGAAAAGGATAATTTGGCCTATAGGAGCATACTACTTCATTGTATGTCTAATGTGCTATTTGAGATTTACAGAAAAATGAAATCTGCTAAAGAAAATTGGAATTCACTTGAGGAAAAATATGATAGGGAAGACCTAGGGGCCAAAAAGTATGTCTTCAGTAGATGGATTAAGTTTGAAATGGAAGATGAGAAACTAATTATGGCTCAAATTCATAAGTATGAGACATTAGTATCTGAAGTATTAGCAGAGGCCATGAAAATGTGTGAATACCCACAAGCCAATGTGTTACATCAGAAATTGCCCTCATCTTGGAAAGACTTATGACCAACTGAAACCCAAATGGAAGGATTTTAATCTCAAGGAACTAATTGGACACATCAAAATTGAGGAGGAGAATCAAATTCAGAGCAAAGGGTTTTATACCCATAGATCAGTTAATGCTAAGCTTCTTGAATCTTCTTCTAAAATTTGATGGGTTTAAAGGAAGAAACCATAAGCATGAAGGCCAGAAACTCTAGAAAGGTGGGACTAACAATCAAGCCAAACAGAGTTGAATAAAAGCTTCTAGTGGTGTCCAAAAATCCAAAGGTAAAGAAGTATGCTATGGCTGCGGGAAGTTAGGCCCCTTTACTAAGTACTGCTCTTAATGGAAGACAAGCCTCAAGCCAACCTGATTAAAGAGCCTGAGATTATTGCTACTATAGTTTCAGAGGTAAATTTGATATTCAATCCGGTTGAATGGGATAGTGGATACGGGTGCTTCTAGACACATAACTGAAGCCTGTTCTAGGAGGACTAGAAGATAGTTGATAGTGAAGAGGTCTTCACGGGAAACTCCAGCACCACAATAAGTCTTAGCAAAGGGAAGATAAGCCTCTAACTTACTTCTGGAAAAGTTTGTCCTTGAGTATTGTTCAGCATGTTCCTTAAATGCATAGGAACTTAATCTCTAGATTTCTTCTTAACGAGGATGGTATGAAACTTATGTTTGGGTCTGACATGTTAGTCTTAACTAGGGGTGGTGATTTTGTTGGTCAAGGTTATGGTTGTAATCTTGGTCTGTTTGTGTTTGATGTAAACTGTGAGGCTGCTAATAATGTGGAAAATGCTTGCACTTCTGCTTATTTAGTCTTTAGGAATGTGGCATGCGAGACTTGGACAATGTGTCTTCCATCAAACGACTAAAATAAATGTGTTTAATACCTTATTTATCAAATACTGATTGGGATAAGTATCAAGATGTGTAGTAGCAAAACATCCCTAAAAACCCTTTAATAAATCAGTGGATAGACAAACAACCCTATTAGAACTGATTTATAGTAACTTGGGAGATTTTGAAAATACCATTAGTTGGGGTGGTAAAAGGTACTATATAACCTTTATAAACGACCACTCTATGTTCATTAAGGTCTATCTGCTTCAAACAAAGGATGAGGCTGAAGAGATGTTTATAAAATAAAAAGCAGATGTACAAAATCAACGGGATAAGAAGATTAAGAGACTTAGGTCTGACCATGGAGGGGAATATGATGTGAACGTACTTAGAAATTCTATGAGAAATATGGGATTATCCTGCACACCACAACCCCCTACACACCACAACAAGATGGGATAGCTGAAAGAAAGAATAGGACTCTTAAAGATATGATGAATGTCTTGCCTATAAGTTATGGATTACCTGACAATATGTGGTGGGAGGCTACTCTTCCTACTTGTCATGTTCTTAACAAAGTGCCTCATAAGAGATTGGACAAAACTTCTTATGAAATGTGGAAAAGACATGCTCCTAACTTGAAATATTTAAACATATGGGGTTGTCTAGCCAAGGTTGGGATACCAGATCTTCAAAGGAGGAAGATAGACCCCAAGACTATTGACTTTATCTTTATTGGCTATGGTCTAGGTAGTGTAACTTATAGATTTATTCTTATTCATGAAAATGGTATGCTTTGTAAGGGTGAGCAAAAAAAAACCGAAACCGAAAAATCAAACCAGAAAATCAAAAAACTGAACCGAAAAACCGGTTAACCGAATTGTTTTTCTAAAAAATTAATCAAACCGAAAAATTTTTACGACTTCAATTTCGGTTTCGATTCGGCCATTTGGGATTCGATTAACTGCACGGTTAANNNNAATCAAAACTTACACTTTTACTTTAAAAAACTAAATTTTATATTGGGCAAGTATAGATTTTATAATTATTAAAGATAATACTAAACATACGATGATGTTTAAATTAATATTTGGTGACTTAAATAGTTAAATTAATTTTAAAAAGGAGCGAAAATTAAAAATTAACAATTTAAATTAACGGTTAACCGATAATCAATCCGAAAATTTGGTTAACCGAGGTTTTCGGTTTTGCTACAGTTCACATTTTTGTCGAACTGAAAAATTCGATTAATCATAAGTTTCGGTTCAGTTTTCGATTCCCAATTTTTGGGAACCGAATCTCCGATTAATCAGTTTTCATTTTCTGGTTAACCGGTTTTGATCACCTATAAATTGATTGGTCCTATACAAGAATCTAGAGCTATTGAATTTTTTAAGAATGTGTTTCCTAAGAAAACTTGCACTCCTCTTATATTAATTGTTTGCTGCATCTACATTACCTACTGGACTGCATCTACTAGTAAAATTGAAAATACTGAGCCTAGACACAGTATAAGGCCTCGAATTGAATCCGCTTTTGGCCTAGATTTTGTGATTGTCTTCTTAACTGAAAATGGTGATATAAACTGTCTATAAGACAACCCTAGGACCTATGAGGAAGCCATAGGATCCATAGACTCTAAATTTTAGAAAGAGGTATATATGATGAACTTAAAGTCTATCATGCCCAATCATACCTGGATATTGACTTTTCTACCAAAGAGTTGCGAATCCTTGAGTAGTAAGTAGGTATTCAAACAGAAATTAAAAGTTGATGGGTCAATTAACAAGTTTGAGGCCAAAGTCGTTGTGAGAGGTAATAACCAAGGGAAAGACACAGATTATTTTGACATATATTCACCAATGACAAAAGTTGTCACAATTAGAGCCATTATTGCCCTTGCATCATTGCATAGCTTGCTTGTTCATCAAATGAATATGAAAATGACATTTCTAAATGGAGATCTTGAAGAAGAGAAGAGATTTACATAAGACAACCTGAGAAAATGATAGTCTCTGGACAAGAGCATAACATATGTAAATTGGTAAATTCTTTGCACAGTCTAGAACAAGTACGAAAGCAGTGGTATGAGAAATTTGATAAAATGCTTTTGACATATGGTTTCCCAGTCAATGAATCTGACTCTTGTGCATATTCTAAATGTGATGAGCATGGTGTTGTCATTAAACATTTGTATGTTGATGATATGCTCGTTTTCGGAACAAGCACAGAAGTGATAAAATTGACTAGGATTTTCTAAATTCTAATTTTGAAATGAAGGATCTTGGTGAAGCCAATTTCAATCTAGGGGTTAAAGTAAAAAAAAAAAAAAAATGAATTTGGCTTTTCTCTTTGCCAAGCTCATTATATGGAAAAGAATTTGAGAAAATTCAGTCACTTTAATATAGACCCCTAGATAACACCATATGATTATAGTATACCCTTGAAGAAGAATATAAGGGTAATCCTGTTGGTCAATCAAAATATGCAAAGATCATAGCCAATATCATGTTCCTAATAAACTATACTAGACCGGACATTGCTTATGTTAACTGAGTAGGTATACGCATAATCCTAGTTGAGAACATTGGAAAGGGGGATTGTGGATTAGGGTTTGCATTATGGTAAACATCCTTCAGTAGTAGAGGGATATACTTATGCAAACTAAGTCACAGGTAATGTTGAAACTAATTCGAGGTGTGCAATGTCATGGAAGTCAACCAAACAATCATGTATTGCTAACTCGACTATAGAATCTGAATTTGTTGCTCTTGAATTGGCAGGTTGGGAAGTTGAACGGCTAAGAGAGTTACTAGCAGACATCCCACTATGGGGGAAGCTAGCTCCATCAGTTTCTGTGCATTGTGATGATCAAGCCTCAATTGTTGTGGCGAAGAACAATGTCTACAATGGCAAAGGAGATACATTCATTTGAGACACAACATTGTGAGGAACTCATTAAACATGGGGTAATATCTTTAGATTATGCAAAGACAGATCGGAACTTGGCTGACCCTCTGACAAAAGATCTTTGTGAGAGAATGTTCATTGAGACATCGAGGAAAATAGGGTTAAAGCCCATTATATGAGCTTATCTATAATTAAGTCCAATCCTTTGGGGCTCAATGGGTCAATTGAAGTCATGGAATAAATTTAATGAACATTTCCTGATCCATCCCTATGATACCTGGTAGTGTGTTTGAATATACGAGAATTGCCCATGAGATAGAGGATGAGCATATGCTCTTAATGAATCCATAGTCTTGAGGTGGTATGTGGGAAAACACATACTTAATAGATTCACATACTCTGCTGTAGAGGTGGGCCACATTCTATGAAAGTATGGGCTACTCTCTAAAGCACCATTGAGTACCTAGGAAGAGGGTAGGGGTTCA
>NCQT01128180.1:3599-16015 GCA_002740465.1 Stenocereus thurberi
GAACCTTTTCTCTTGAAATAAATTTAATTAATTAAACTAATCTAATTAACATCCTTTCAAATGCTCTTATTTTAGTCCAAGTTAAAAAGCTTGATTTCCCGTTTTCCTCTCAACATGTAATTCTCTTTCAAGAACATCCTAGTTAAGTCTATTCTTGTTAATCTAATAGAGGCTTTCTCCTTCTGGTACTTCACCTTGGCATCTAGTTTTATGCAAGAAATTTGGCTGAATAACTCACAATTAATCAAAATACAAGATAGATTGAATCAACTAGATGAGCAAGCACATAATTCTGATAAAGTTAAAAATCTAATAACATTGTTTGGCTAGTGAATCGATAGAACAATGAACTACTCACTCATCTTTATTACAACTAAACTTAAAAGGTTCAAACAAAGCATGAATCTAACTAGAAAAAATCTAAATAGAGCTCAAGAAGTAAAAGAGAGAAAAGACTAGCCACAATGGAAATTATTCAAATGATCTTGCAATCTTCAAAGCTTCGGCTTGCAAATTCCTTCCTTGAATCTTCTTTTTACTCCAAAATGATTAGAAAGGGATAAACTACGAGGAGAGATTAGTGATAGTATGAGTTATATGCCCCATTAAACATCTAAGCACGCCTTAAAATAGGAGCTAGCATGTATTCTTAGCCACAAAATCAGGAAAAGATGAAGAGGCATGGCAATTACAGGCCACCATAGACTGTGGCCTCCACCACAGACCCTTCGTGGTGCCTCTATCTCATAATTCCTTCTTTCTTCTTTGCCCTATGGACAAATGTGATAGGGGGTCTGTGGTGAGTCAAATATCATCTATTTAAGGGTCAATGCTAGGCCAAAATGTCTTATAACCTGTAAAATACATTAAGCAAGCATGCCCAAGTGTAAAATCAGCACAGGGATTCAAATCATGCTCTAAGGCACCCTATCCCTTAAGAAATGCTAGAAAATGACCCCAAAATAATGCACATTCTGAGCACTTAACACTATCTGACTTAGAGAATGGGGCTGTAGCCTAAACTAGGAACCCAGCTGGGCTAGAATTAAGCCTAGTTTTGGGATAGGCAATGTCCCAGTCTTCCATCTCAAACCTATTCTCTCTCATTTTGACAATAACAACAAAATAAAAATAAGATAGAAACAGTAAAGCTAATTAATAAGGGCACCATTGAGTTTGATTAGAAATTTATAAACTAAGGGAATAGGCTCATACAAGCCATAAACTGAAGGGACACTAAAATGGGATATTAAGCTTGCTTCGAAAAGGTTTTCAAAAGGCCCCTGAATAATGCCTAGTGTGGGGACCATCTGACTCCATATGTTTGAACTGAAAATCTAGATTTGCAGGCGAAGGAATGATGTTGTGATCGAGTGCATCGCAATTTTGCCCTTTATTGCTGACGACCTCTACTAACCAATAGGGAAACTAGGATACAATTACACTTAAAACAACAAGCATGCAACATATTAGAATTAACAAACCTAAACAGTAGAATATCAAAAATGCAATGTGAGTCTAAAGACAAAAAAAAAAATAATTAAAATATTATAGCTAGCAAGGATGAAGGTAACTAAAGATTACACATCCTTATCAAATCGAAAACTGATATAACTAAAGAGAAGGAAACTAGAGAGGAAAAATGAGGGAAAGATTCATTTTGCCCTTAGGATGACCCATCTATTCCACTTGGGAACCCAGCAAAAGAACACGCTTTTATGGATTACTCAATCTCTTACTCTTGATGCCTCTTGAGTGTCGGAGTACTTTCACCCAAATTCTCTCTCAAAGTTTTTAGCCTCTCACTAGTGTTTCTCTCTAATTTTTCTAACCCTTCACTCAAATGTTTCCTGGTGATTAACCTTAGGGAAATCCCCTTTTTGTAGCACTCAAATTAGACCAAGTTAGCTTCAGAAAAGGATTCCTACTTTAACTCCAAGTAGACTTAATTTGAATAAGTGGCATATCCGGATCAAACTCTACAAAGAGGAATTTGACTCGGTTAAAGGGATGGAAGACTGGAGAACTTCGCATGTATGCAACTCGATCGGATTCCTAGCAGGGAACCTGGCTGGGTTTGAAGCCGAGTAAGGCGCAGTAGACCCTATGCTTCCTTCTTTTCCTTTTTCCTTGACTTCGAATTTTTAATTTTATCGGTTCCAGAAGTATGTTGGTTGGGCATAATTTTCATCATCGGACATTTTTAAACTTAGAGATGCCATTTTTAGTCATTTACAATTAGCCCCACTTTGACAGAGCCTAAGTAAGGTGAAGGTTAAAGTAGGTGGCATTTGTGCTTCTCTGTTTCAACTATCTTTGTAAATTCAACCTTACATCGTTCGAATGGATCTTGACATCGACCTGTCTCTTGTTTGACAGACCTTTCATTAGTCTAGCGAACTTTTTGCTAGTCTAGCGGCCCTTTCGCTGGTCTAGCAGATCTGAATGTCAACCTTTCAGCGATTTAGAAGACATTTTGCTGATCTAGTAGATTCGAATGTTACCTTTGGTCGAATTGGCAGACCGCTTGTAGCCTAGTGGATTCTGATGTTAACCTTTCGTCAGTTTAGCAAGCCTTTTATTGATCTAGCGGATTCTGATGGTAACGGACCCTTCGCTGGTCTAGCAGACTTTTTGTCAGCCTAGTACATTCTGATGATGACCTTTTGTAAGTTTAGCGGATCTTTCCCCGATTTAGTGGATTCTAGTGTTAACCTTTCATCGATTTAGCAAACCTTCCACTGGCGTAGTAGATGCTGATGTCAACCTTACGTCGGTCTTATGGTTCTTTCACTAATAAAGTGGACCTTTGGATGATCTAGGGGAACTAGATGTCAACCTTTCACTGGTTTAGGGGACCTTTCGTTGGTCTAGCAGATCTAGATGCCAAACTTTCATTGGTTTAGCAGACCTTTCATTGGTCTAGCAGATTTTGATTTTAACCTTTTATCGGTTAGTGAGCTTTTCACTCATCTAGTGGACATAGATGTCAATGTTTTGCTAATCTAGTGGATTTCGATTTAACCTTTAGCCAGTTTAGTGGGCCTTTGCAGATCTTATGGACTGTTCACCAGTTTAACAGATTCTTAATTTGACCATCTTTCGATTTCATCTGATAACCAATTTGGCCCCTTTTTGCAAGTGGATTCCTTTCCTCCATTTGTTTGCTAGTTCGATTGATAAGCTTTGAATTCTCTTCTTTGATATTTTTATGCATGACAATGCATCTTTGAGTACCACAGATCTCAATTGGGTCCCATAGTATCTTCTCTCAGTTTCTCTTCCTATTTGCAAGCATAATTGACGATCAAAATTTGCCCTCTTGTTGATTACCATTTTTACATGGTGAAAAGTAGTAAGTATTCTCTTTCCGTTTCTGTAGTTTGGTTTTATCATGATCGTGAGTTTAATACTACTTACATTTCTTTCTTTCAGGAAGATCTCCGTAGGGGTGTAGGTGCCCTGAGGAAATTTATAAGGGACATTGGGGTAAAGAAGCTTAAGTTGCATCGATAATAAATAATGCTGGTTTTGGAGGCCTTTCATTCCACTCTTAAAGGAGCAATAGATTTAGCTGATCAATGTATTACTAAAATGGTAGTTGAGAGATTTTGGGAACGGCTAATACTTTTAATCTCCTATTGGTGGAGATGATCATAACCCTTCTTTATTTTGCTATGTTAATAAGTCTCAATTCTTGAAGGGGCCTTAGTTTATCAAGAAGACTTTGACCTTTAATATGATTGATTTTTCTAACTCCTCAGTCTGGTTATGAATAGAATTCCTCGTAGGAATTGCTTTTCCTATAACATCCTTTCTAATATGATAAATGATGATGAGCACTAGACAGAGCATTCTGCTGATCAGAAAGCCTGTATTATTCTGGCTCTTCTTCTTGGGGCTACTATTTTTGTGATTTGGGCAATCATTTTGAATTCCACTATCTAGTCAGCCATGTTAGCCTTGATAGAGTAAAAGAATTAAACTGGGTGGTACAGTAAATTCCACCCTTATTCATGTTATATGAGCTGCAGTGTGAAAAACCATGAAACTCACGAGGAACGTAATACTAATTTGCCCTTAAGTAGTTTCCAGAGGGTAATCGAGGTAATGATCTTTCTTAAAAAATTATTTCCTGTTCTTGGCTCACAATACTTATTATTGACTCCTATTTTTGCAGCTCTAGTTTTATGTGTACTTTTCGGAGCTTTAACCAGGACTGAGGACACCTGCTCTTTTTTTTTCTAACTTTGGTCTCATGTTGAAAAATTAAGTTTAGTGGCAGTTTCAAGATGGAATTCTAGAGTAGCTTCAAGAAGTGATAAATGCTTTGATTGCTGTATCATTGCATTGAATATCTTGTAGAATTTTACTGGTATTAGTATTCCAACAACAACAACCACAACACCACCTCCCAGTGTGGGTCCCACTTTTAAGGTTTTAGTCTTTCAAAATTTCACTAATTTCTTCTATGTGTAGGGAAATTTTCAATTGTGGGAAAGCTGGGTTTTGTAGCCCTAGAGTACGGGCAGCTTGGTATTAACTCATCATTGAATCTTTATGAATAGTCTATTTAGTTTTGATCGGTACTTGGCCTAAAGAGTTACTCTCCCCACATGCTAACTAATGGCCTTCTTTAATCACCAAAGATCTAGCTTGGTCCATGTTCTATGCACAAACCTTATCTCTTAAGAACGTGGATGAGATGAAAATAGGTCAGCACTTCATTGATTATATTGACCACGAATGCTACAATGCTACCTATATTTCTCACATTATGAATTGTTTGGTAACTATCATGTCATTCCTCCCTCATTTATTATATATTTCAAACATCTAATCCTTATGAGTCTTTTACAGAATTGAGTACTGATGGTCGCATACATAGTCCCAGGGTTAATGTGGCAAAAAGGAGTAAAAGGGCGGAGCACGTAGATGTCCTGCTGCTCCCAGAATCTGAATGACCTAAGCTACCATTTCTTCCTACCTTTAAGGGGTTAAGATGTTGCTTACTTCGATTCTTGAAAATGTTAATATAATCATTTGTCTCTTTTTTATTTCAATACAATCGGGAGCAATCGAGCATGGTAGTGTGTCATTTTTATTCAATAAAAAAGTCATTTTTATTCAACAAGAAAGCATTTGTAAACCTCTTTACTTACCAACACTCTAAACTGATAAGGTAACCTATCTCATTTATTTCCTCAATACGATTTTATGCATTTGCTTGACGCCCTATTTTCTTTAGAAAGGGACCTGAAAAAGCTAATTTGAGATCTCATACATGACATTCAAAGAGACATTGTCCAACAGAGGCGCAAGATATCTCAGAGCCTTCTTATGCTATAGAAATAGAGCCTCACTTGACTTAGCTAGTTGAGGTGGAACCACTTCAGGTTTGTGATTCACGAGATCCCTATGCCCTTATTTCTAACCTTATAGAGCCCTACATGCCTTGGATTTTATGCGAGACATCGTCCAGGACACTGCATACCGATCCTCATCATCATTCTTAGGCCTTAGGGGGCTATCCCTGAGTGGATGTCGGTACCAATCATTCTTTAGTCAATTATGGCTTTGTGTCAAATTATGTTCACTATCACTTTGGTGGAAGTAGCAATGACTTCCTAGACAATCAGTAAAATTGGTTTAATAAACTTATGTAGGGTGCTTATGGTTTTATTATGATGTAATGCTACTTGCTATGTAATGTCACTTTTATGCAAATTTTTGTTAATGCAAGCTACGCTAAAATGACTCTTTATGCATATATAGCCCCAACTCTGGCGATAATAAAAAATAAAAAAATAAAAAGCATCGTTTAGTGTCTAGAGCTATGTGGTCCTGAGTAATAATCTATAAATTTTATTAGATGATTGTTCAATTACAATAGGTCAAAGTTACAAATATTAAGAACAAATGAAAAAAAAGGAACTTTAAGGTGACCCAAACCCAGATCCTGATCAGGTTCCCTCGGCGAGTGCAACCATCCTTATCATATATGGGTTTGGCTAGCTTACAACCAAGACAAGATCCCAACCGGGTTCCTGTTGACTTACCAGTTCATATTCTACCCAACTTTGAATTAGCTATTTTGTACAGCTTTAAACTAAGATTGTCTGTCATTCAATTGTCATCCATTGTAATAGTAATATATCATAGTTCACCATGTCCTTTGAAAAGTTCTTTTCCTCTTAGCCGCTAACCCTTGATGGAAGAGATAAGCACAAGCTAAAAAACCTCCATTTAAGTAGGCTCTTTAGCCTTCTCCAAGTCAAAATCTCATGGCAGTATTTTAGAGTCATTCCACCTTTTGGGATTCTGAATGTCATGTTTTTTAGTTTAGGTAATGTAGATTCTGCCCTTTAACTCATAAATTTAGTGCTATCCTAGGTTTTTCGTTTGAACCTATTCAGAGGATATGTCCTCCCAGTATAGTCATTCTTAGGTATAAGTAAGGAGCACATCTCCACCATAGTTTTTGGGGATAAAGTGGACTTTACATCCCTAATATGAAGTGGACTTTGGGAATGTTATCTCTTTTTTTTGTTTCTGTTGCCATGCAGATGTGGTTGCTAGAACACCATTAGCTAATCTAGGCTCCAAGGAATGTAGACGCATGCATAGTTGCTCAATTTTTCCAAAGCAGAAGACTATTGAAGGATCAATCTATAACGAATTGGATTAGCTCCTTGGAGAAAAACCATATCTTCATTGGGTGATTCGCTTGTGGCATATCCGATGATTTGTGACAAATTCATGAAATAGTGCATATATTCGTTTTGTTAGCCTACCTATAAGAACCTACTTGTTTCCTAGACGGTTGCTGTGATAACTTGGTCATAGGTAAAGCATCTCTTCCCTAAATTGCGAGCCTCCTCAGGGCTATATGAATGATCCTTCTCGTATCAAGTCCTGGGTCAATTATTGGGTTCATTGTTCCACCACTATGATGTCATATATCCCATGATTTATCTATGTCTTAGAATACTATCCGAATTGGATGAATGCGAGTGATGCTAAGTTAAGGAAGGCTATTCAGGATAAGGAGAATGCAATAGAATCCTTGAGGACTAGAAAGATGGATGCCAATAAGGAAAAGGCGACTCATCTCATAGATAAAACAGGAGAAACAAGGATCTGACCGCTCAAAAGACAACACCCCATGCGAACAAGGACAAGAAGTTAAAGAAAGATTAGGAATCAGCTTTGGATTTAACTTTTTGAAGAAAATGTTATGCTTTTCATGGTAATATGTTATAAGGAACTTAATTATAAGTTATATGCTTTTAGAATTTTCAATAACAGCAAAAGTGTTAAAGATTTTCTAGATAACCTATTGCTTTTGTTGCAAACTTATTGACTACCAAACTATTTGACCTGCACACCTAGCCTAGCATTCTTCTCTTGACATAGGTTCTAAGCCATGCCCAGTTCTCGTTTGCCAAAACTCGGCCTGATTCTTACCGGCTAAAACCCAACCCAGTTCCTGCCTCGTAAAACCCAACCCAGTTCTATTTGGCAAGGTTTAGGGTTTCTTGTTGGGCTTGCCCAATAGTGGCATTGTATTTTTGTATATATATTTTTTCTTTGTCTAATGAGATGGATGAATAGTTAGTAAAGAGTAATGAGCTAGGCCGTTAAGGCTTCTCACATATTTGGATTATGGAATTAGGCCTTCATAGTTCACTACGTCATTACTCTTTTTTGGGCTTGGCATGGGCCTGGAAAACATGCGATGGGTTTGATTATAACGAAACAAATATCACCCCTTTTGAAGCCAGCTATAGACTTGACGTAGATCGACTGACTAAGCATAATACTCTTTCAATTGATCCAGATCTACATACTAAGTGTATTCCTCTTTATCCACATCCTTGAGTTTTATTGCTTATCTAAGACTCAAGGTGAAAATTTAGGCCCAATTAGCTTACTACATCTTTTTTGAAATAGCTCCCCTAATCACTTATCAATTCATGTGCTGTACCATACCTACATATGATGTTATTAATGATGAACTTTGCCACATGTTTTGAATTAATCTTAGCATAAGACTGCTTATACCCATTTTATGAAGTGTGCGATTGCTTCATGGCCAGCTGCTCCCTTTGGCATCATTTTTCCGATTATATAGACTCCCTAGGTTGAAAAGGGCCATGGCAAAATAAGTGTTGAGAGAAAAGAGGGAGGTTGATGCTACAAATTAGTAAATATTTAGCGCATATGATAATTTCTCACATGCATAGCAATCATCTACCATTGTGGGCCAAATAATACACCATCCTCTAACCTTTTTGGCTGACATTCGGCTGTTCATACATGGCCCATACTCCCCACTATAAACTTTCTTCATGATTTCTCCACTTCTTCTAGTGTTGCATAGAGTAAGTTTATTTACATATCTATCTTTTTTGTAGCTTCTATTTATCCTCAATATAATGCAAAGCTAATAACCTTAATGTCGTTTGGCATTTTGGGAGGACCTCGGTGTGTACTCTTTCTTTGTTATGTACTCTTCGATGTCTTAATGCCAAGCAGTACGGTCAATGTAGCATACTTCAATGGTATAGCAATGGGCTTGCTTATCCCTTCTTTAAGCTAACAATGACTTTGAATGGGCTCCACTAGGAAGGCTGATAATTGAAGCTAGCTTTGCTAGAGTAACAACAAGTTGGTTGTCCTCATGAGTTAGGTAAGTATAAGTAGCACGAGCGAAGTTTTTAATAAGATCCACTAAATGATCTTAGTATTATGCCAGGGCTTCACGTCTCACTTTCCATTTTTATGAAGTTTGGTTGATTATCAAATTGGAGTCTTCATACACCCATAGATTCTTTATTCGTATTTCTATAGCAGCATATAACCCGATAATACATGCTTCGTATTATGCCTCATTGTTAGTAACCACAAAATCCAACTTAGAGAGATAGGAGTTTGTGCAACTTCTTGAGATATTAAAAGGATGCCTACGCCAAAACCTTTTTGGTTTAAAGCCCCATCAAAATACATTGTCCATGCATATTCCCCTACTTGAAGAACTTCTTCATTGGAAAAATTACCCCATTAAAATACATTGGCCCATCAAAATACATTTTATAGGTTTCTTCCTTTTGATCCTCCATTGGTTAGTTTTTTTAGAAGTTAGACATGACTCATCACTTAGTGGATTTCTGTGGAATGTAGTGTAGGTTGAATTCTAACAGCATTACGGTTTACGTAGCTACCTTGACACTTACCAAGGCTATTACAGTAAATACCTCACATGTATTGTATAGCTTAACATGTAATGCTTAGGTTTCTTTGATGCCCAAACTAGTGCTAAAGAGGTTTTTTCGAAGGGCGTGTAATGAGTTTCATTTTCAAGATACCTCTAGCTCACATAGCAGATGGATCTTTCCTTTTCTTCCATCCTTTGAGATATCATGGCCACCATTATGATTGTGGTCATTATGAGATAAAGAATGAAGGGAATGCTAGGCTGTGGAGATACCAACACAGGTGGATTAGATAGGTACTTCTTGATGCTATCGAATGTCTCTGGACAGTCCTTAACCCATTCTTCAATTTCTTGGAGACAGACTCATATATCATGGTTCGCTATGATATGAAGGAACTGGTGTATTGCAGGCATCCCAAGAATCCTCATATTTACTCCTTGGTCTTTGGTGGAGGCATTTCCTGTGTAGCCCTGAACTTTGAAGAATCAACCTCCATTCCTCCTGGGATGACCACTTATTCTAACAACTTCTCTGAGGTGATCCTAAATGAGCACTCCCATGGGTTCAAGTGCATATTGTATTTGGAGTCTATCAAAGAACTACCAAAGGGTCGAAACATGGCCATCCCTTTCTTTGGAGTTTCTAATCATATCATCTACATAAACCTCTACTTCCTTATGCACTAACTCAAGAAGTAGGATAGTAGCTGTCCTTTGGGTAATAATTCCATCATTTTAAACCCAAATAGCATTCTAGTCTGGCAATATATTCTCCAAGGGGTATTGAAGGTAGTTTCTTTTATGTCCTTCTCAGCTATTTTAACTTGGTTATAATTGCCATACTTAACCATAAAAGACAGGAGAGCATGTGCAACATCATTATCAATCAAAATATCTATGTGTGGTAGTGGAAAATCATCTTTTGGATTTTCTTAATTTAGATTCCCTGAAATCTACACACATTTTCACCTTTTCAACTTTTTTTGGAACGTGCACAATGTTTACTGCCCACTGAAGGTATTGTGCAGCCTTAATGAAACTTGCATCCAATTGTTTCTAGATTTCCTCTTTTATCTTCAAGGCCTATTATGGTTTCATCATGTTGATTTTTTATTTCATTGGTTTGCCACTAGGATAGAGAAGGATTTTATGATGAGATATATCTTGGTCTATGCCAGGCATAACTTTATAAGGCCATGTAACAACATTATTAAATTCCTGTCAGAGTGAAATAAACCTTTCATGCTCCTCCAAAGTTAGTGATTTCCCTATTTTAAGCTCTTGGGGCTCTGCAGGAGTCCCCAACTTAACCATGATTGTGTCCTTAATTATGAAGTTTGATTTTTATGATCTTCCATTTCTTTGATTAGACATTCTAGAATTGTTTCTTTATTTTTAGTATTGTTAGTAGCAAAGTAGTCCAAGGAGGGAAATGATACATGTTGTAAGCAAAAGAGTTCACTTTGTCAAAATTTGAAATGATTACATCTGATGTAGATTTTGGGGAAATAAGAACTGAAGATTGAGTCTTAGATTCTACATTGACCTTCCTAAACTACCTCCTATATTTCTGGTGAACACAGTTCCCTCCTCTTTAGATATCCAAGTGCCCGCTGGGAACTTTTTGAGTAGACTTCAGTAATGAATTTTGTAGGGTCGAAACCAATGTTAGACATGACAAGGGACATAACAACAATAGGCTCTTCCTATTTTCTACAATCTTGCTCGAGCAGAATTCTAAAGATATTACTTTCAGCTTGGTGGGTCAAGGTTGAGTGGATTAGTCCCTTCCTATTAGAGTAAGGGCTTCTAATAGCTTGTAGTCACTAAATATTTCCAACCCATGTACCTAGATCCCCTCTGCTTTAAGATAGTGGGGATTAGGGAAACCATAGTAAGGAAAATTGTCACCCTCACAAAGAAACTTCCCATTAAGAATGAGCAGGTATGGCCTTATGTTATAATATTTCTTGTATCCTCTTCTGGCAGCTATGTTTCGAGCTTATGCTTCTTGCCTGGGTTTAGCTATTTCTTCAAGAGTGGGATGATACCCCCAACCTGAACTTGTAATCCTCCATTTAGGTTAAGGGAAAGGTACTCCAGCCTTGTGCACTTTTATCTATGGCTAGCCCTATAAAGTATTCCCATCTTTTATGAATGATATTTGCATTTAAGTTTAAATAAGTATCAAAGTCAAAAGGAGCTTGATCTTTCTCCAAGGATACTACTGTTTCAGAATTATAGACTTCCTAGCCATTATGTTTGTGATATGTTTCTAACACCGGCCCCTTGTTATTGACAGTTGCACACAAGTTGTCCGTTTAATAGTAAGCATCTATCCTTTTATCAATATCTTCACTTTCTAGTGTAGGGTGTATGGAATTTCACATTTCTTTCCGTCAGGGCCACATTAATAGGGATGATTTCGGTGCCTAACACTAGTCTTTTAGATTTATCATATGCTTTTGGATGAGTTGAATGCATTGAGAGTTGATAGTCCTTAATCCCTAACCTTTTAGCAGTTCTCTAGGCACAAGTGTTCAGAACTAACCCATTGTTAACCAAAGTGAGTGGTATGCACTTCTAAAGGCATATCACAGTAATGTATATGATGTTTTATCATAGACCCACTAGTGGAAGATCCTTATTACAAAGGTTATAGTGTCTTCACCTACACTAATTGAAGCTATCATTTCCTCAAATGTTACTTCAGAAGATAAGTCAATCCTACTTAGTTCATTAATTAGGACTAGTCTGTGCTTTCGAGAAGCCAATATAAATTATAAAATAGTTACTATTGCTTTAATTTTCTTTAATTGTTTTAGCATAGGATCCTCTTTTTGTATTGTAACCCCTTCTTTTTATGGGGCTTGTTGTGTGCCCTCCTTGACTTGGTATCGTTTAGTTTACGGAAGGTGTCAGACCTTAGCTTAGTCTTCATCTCCTTAAAAGTCATCTTCTTTATTTTTTTCCCCTAGAAATCATCAGCACTTACTTAAACAGGCCAGTAACCTCCTTGAGCTTCATATACATCCTCCTTATGGCTATCCCAAAATCCATGAACTTTTAAATATTATGTATGTATGAAAACCTTTTGGCTTTGGCTCATGAGTGCTTTTTATGCATATGGATGGATCCCATTCCTCGTCATGATCATCATTGATAGTAAAGATGCTTTCATGGTCTCTGAGTAGGTTAT